>JAVIAB010000124.1:66604667-66824667 GCA_032433765.1 Megaustenia siamemsis
TTTTGTAGCAGTTGCTTGTTGAAATTATTCTATTCTTATGGACTGGTATGGATATTTTGATCAATTGGGTACTTCTTTACAACTTTCAAAAATTGTATATAAAAATGTTAATGGGTTGTTTTACAGTAACAATTTAAGTGACCCAAACCTTGTGACCTCAGAACCACAGGTTTAAATGGCAGATTACAGCGTCTTGTGAATAGCTTGAATAAGTGGTGTAAAAAAAAAAATTGTTTTATTCCACTAAAATAAAACTGATAAATTTTGTTTTATTGCGCTTTTCTACATAAGTGTGTTACATTTTAAAGAAAACTGTTAGTGGGTAAGACAAGTTATTTGAAGTAAATGATGATGACTATCACACTAATGAAAAAGAAATAAATTAATGTTTTGACACGTAATAAATAGGTGTGGCCCCAGGCAGCCAACAAATGTTTGTTTAGCTATTACGGGCTAGAAAGACAAACATTTCCATGTGATTATCTATTTATCTTATTTGATATGTGTTTTCGTCACTTCGAAGTGCATGATTGTTTTAATAATTGACAAACAGATGTCAAGGGGGTAAAATTTGTGTTGCTATTACATATATTTAAAAAAAAAAATTTTTACCTAACAAAAGTATGTATTGTCATTGTATATTTTATACAAAAATTAAAAGTCTTCTTGTTGATGTTTATATATAGTACAAAGAATGGGAAGGAAGTACTTTCTGACCTCTCTTTCATCCCTACAAAATTGCTGATACATTAGAGAATCTTTGAGCTTGTTTTTCTTCACTGTAGTTTGGTCATGGATGTTTTCACGTCTGAAAAATAAATTGTCAATCATAGATTTAATGAATTAAAATCACCTTAACTATTGAATTAGTAAATTGTAAAAAAAATTAGAAAAAGGCAGTCCAAATATATGGGGAATGTGTGAAGTAGAGGTGGGTTAGAATACTTAGTATCAAAAGGAAAAATAGAACACTGGAGAGTTAGAGGCAGACTAAAGGAAAAGATGCTAGACGGTTACATGGCATGGCATGAGAAAAGATCAACAGATGAATGATAATACAGCACACAAGATCAAGAGTTATGGAGGAACATGATATCCAATGTCTCTTGGCACAAACCATGAATGAAATTATAAACATTTGAATAAACACTCAAGACAAAAAAAAAGACTTAGATATAACAAGTGTTTATGATATTTAACAGAAATATGTTAAGTCTATCCTTGTAGTCTTATTTACAGTGGTTTCAGAAGTCACTTTGGACTGTCTTAAATTATTCAATATTTATTCTTATACTTGTTATTGTTGTCAAGTAATTTGATATTTTGAGTTGATTTGCGTACCTCATTAATCATTGTAATTCTGGTCAAAGATGGTGGATAAGCGACAGGGAACTGTTCAGGCACTGTTTGAAAAGTGTTCCTTGTTTTAGTTTCCTCATATTCCAAGTCTGGCTTGCTGCTGGAGCTACTGAGTAGTGCTCTGTGCACACAGTGAGCTTAGTGTTACATCCACATAGTGTTTATTTATTCAGATTGTGTACAATGAATGATATCGTATGACAAAAGACAGTTCAGATGCGTTCACTGTCGGTACTAAAATACGCCTTATGTCTTTTGCTGTGTACTGTGTTTGCTACGATGGGGACTGCAACTGCCTTTCTTTGTTTGGATATTCAATGAGATGTTAAGATTATTCCACTGGCAAGGACTGTTGAGCAATTATGGATTTCCATTCGTTTGCAGTGATACCGGGGCCTTCGAATAACCATAACCATATTAATCCTGTGAACTATATCAGTGACAGTTCTGAATTTCTAACAGTTCAAGCAAGCTGATAAGGTAACCAAAACCACAACAAAATAAGATTACTTTCTCCAGTAATTGGCTGTATGAGCTTCAAACAACCTATTCAGTCTCAGAATATGTCTTCTAGATTATATTATATTGCAATTGCAATTAAAAATACTAATTAAAACTACATCATTTTTATTGGTTATGTGTATATATGTACCATGATTTGCTGGCATGGGTAATTAAAGTCCACTTCAAGTATAGATTCGGCACAATCTTATTAACTAGCACATAAATTAGCAGAGATATTTTCACAATTCTCCATAATTTTTATTGGAGTCAAGTTTTATGAGGTCATACAAATGGTCTGTTTTCCCACTTTGCTTACAATATTTTTTTTAAAGAATAACCTTACAAATTAAGTGTATCCCTCGCAAGTTGGAAGGTATGTGTCTTAGTGGTTAGTAGAGTGATAATATACAGATTAACTGCACTTAAGATATAACAGTGCAGAAGACCTAACCTATATCCACAACTTTTAAAAGTGCTGGTAAACAATGTAACATTTTACAGACCTGGTGGAAAGTTCTGCCATAGTTTGCTTAACATTCTTGGCCTCAAAATGATCGGTGTCAACAAGCTGCTGTCCATGATCTAAAATACCTTTCAACTGAAATGAAAGAAGAGAAAACATACTGCACTTAAATATCTTCTTAAAATGTTCTAAACTTTAATATTTATAGTGAAAAGTAGTCATTTCTTTGCTTGTTTTGGACACATGAAAGCATAACTTTGCACATCACATTTCAAGAGATTAAATTGGACTTTTTTTTTTTTACATTTCAGTTGTGAACAGAATATTTTTCATATATTGAACAATTTTGCTAATTTTAATCTAATCATACATTATCACAATTTAAAAAATAAAACTATCTTATGATTTTTATCCCATTTCTGGGGTGTGGCAGGGGTTTTCTGCAGAAAATAATATATCCTTGATAATAAGCATTTACAACAAGCTTGATAACAAAACAGCCTCAGTACTGTGTAGCTGCATGATTCTTGTGTATACAAAGTCCAATTTTGCCACATAATTATCTGCCAATTGTGGCGTTTGTAGAATTGGTTATATGGGTATTAGGCCTATTATTCTATTACTTTCTGGTATTGCATTTTCATTGTCCCTCACAAATTCTGTATTTCTCCTTGAAATGAGCACCTATGGTAATGCTATTTTACTTTAATAGGTAGTTCTGGGCACAAATTTTGAGGAAGTGGCAATAGTATTAAAACTAATCAGGATAAAGTGCTGCCATTGGTGCAGCTTTGGTTGAAGACACTTGTTCATCAATCTCTCTCTCTCTCTCTCTCACATGTGTGCATGCATGCGTGTCATGCCTACTCTTACTAAAATGTCATTTTAATGTTTATCTGAAAATCTGAAACAAGTACAATGTTTGAAATACTTGGGCACAATAATAACATTCGATGGAAGATGCACCACAGAAATGAAAAGCAGAATAGCTCAGGCCAAAATAGCATTTCAGAAAATGAAAAATATCTTATGCAACAAATCTATGTTAATAGAAATGAGAAAGAGAGTTCAACGGTACTATATAGAACCAATTCTGACCTATGGAAGCGAATCATGGACAATATACAAACAAATGAAAAGACGATTAGAGGCCACAGAGACGTATTTCTCAGAAGAATGTTGAAAGTTCCCTGGACAGCTAAAAAGACCAATGAGGAAATTCTCAAAGAGGCTGACACAAAAAGGGAGCTCCTAAAGAACATCAGAATGAAACAATCAACATTTTTTGGACACATCATGAGAAGAGGAAAGTTGGAATACTTGGTTACAACTGGCAAAATAAAAGGAAAGAGAGATCACAGACGACAAATAGAGAAAATACTGTATAGCTTGGTGTCATGGCATGGAAAACAGTCAACAACAGAACTGATACGATGCACTGTGGATAGAAGATTGTGGAAGGACATGATCACCTACGTCAACCAGTATGGCACATAATGAGGATAATGAGATTAAGTATGTTTCTGTGACATTTATGTGCTTTGTTTTATTTTGTTCACTGTTAGTCACTTAGAGCTATGATGTGTATATCTTGAATAAACTCAAAGAATCTTTGATAATCAAAAATTCTGCATAGCTTAAATAGATAATTTTTAAAATTTAATAAATCAAGTGTAATGCTAATTTTTAGTCACATAAAAGAAAAAGAAATTGAATGATATGGACATGTCTACAGCAAAAATTAATAATTTTATTCAACAACAAGAGGGAAGGGGTGAGGGAATCTCCCAAAAATGAATTAGTGAAGATGCCACACAAATTACAATGTATGGATCAAACTGCAGAGCTTTGCATTATGTCCTCTTGACACTATAAAAGACAAGAGGACTTAGAAAAAACAAAAGAGCCAGTAATAATTTCTTTTTTAAATATTTCATATATTTTTATAACTCTCAATTAATTGGTGTACACACACCTCCCTGGAAGAGAAACTATATGGGGCAATCAAATCACTTAAACAGACAGCTGACTTCATGACAGAGTCTGGAATCCTACTCTGATTGAGTCTTGATCGCAGAGAGAGAGAGAGAGAGAGAGATAGATAACTCTCAATACATAAGAAAAAAAAACAACTTAATTTAGAATCACACAAAGCTATGTGAATCACAAAACTTTCACATCTGCTTACAACTTAAATTTGCTGACTGTTGAAGCTTACCTTTTCACTTTGAACCTCTAGAACTTTATCAAAAGCTTCATGCTTTCTGATCAAAGCCTCAACTTGTTGAACATTTTGTCCTAAATCGGGTGTGTTGAGATATGACTGAGGATAAATAATAATAATAATAATAATAGGTAGAGTATTAAATTAAAATAATCATCCAATTAATTTGTATTCTTATTGCTTTGATGCTTACATTTTCAAATATCAATGATCCTTACTATTGGTGCCATTGAAGTAAGCACAAGAACTCTTTCACTGTCACAAACTCTTTCATGGCCAGATCATGATCCTTACTATTGGTGCCATTGAAGTAAGCACAAGAACTCTTTCACTGTCACAAACTCTTTCATGACCAGATCAATAAATCCACATCAGTCACTGCTGAAGTTTCGGGGTCTTTATGCAAGACTTCTACCACAGCCATCAATTTTGCACCCATCCTCATCATTTACTTAAGATATAACACTATTAGAGTTCTGCTTATTTGAATTCCTTTTTTTAAATTGCTTCAACTTTTTTTTCTCTCTTACTATGTGATGTAGGCCTATCCTATTTGTCTATATCTACATGTAAAAAAGATTCAGAGGTCTCACTGTTTTTTATTTGTCTATTCATAATAAACCCTCTTCTCACAGAGAAGATGTTAATACAAGACTTGACATTTAGAATACAGCATCAAACAAAAATAGGAATTACAGCCTGTAAGGCTGAGCTAGATGTGTGCATAACTATAAAGCTACTAGAACCATCAGCATTCATATATATTGTCACCTACTGTCATTTACTGAACACCCTTGAGTTTGCCTGGTGTACGTATGCTTTGATATCAACTCTAGCAAAAGCAAACAACTGACTTGACAAGTTACTTTTTTAATCTTATCATTTGTTCAAAAGTCAAAATCTTGTTCATATTCCTGAAGACATTCTTTTCTCACATCAGCTTGGCTTGAAATATAATTAACATGTCAAATTGTCAAATATTGTTTCAGTAATTTAATGATCACATTTGAACGCATATTGAGAAGAAGTACAATTTAAAATATTGTAATAATAAGAAAAAGAAAACAAATAAAAAATAGACAGAAGACATCAACAATAAATATTTAAAAAACTTAACAGCCTAATATAGAAAAAGATAAATGGTGGATCTGAGAAGGAAAACATGGACAGAAATATTTGAAGGAACATGACCAATGTGGGCATGCACCTGATGATGATGATGAAGATGAAAACATGGAAAAAGAGGTCAGAAAGAATTGAAGTATGTTATCACCTCTTGTGTTGCACTGGTTGCACTGAGCAGTTCAGCATCCCTAAGGAATATGTTGAGGTCAAACACCTGGTCATACAAATCCTTCCTTTCCAACCAAGTCTTGTACAGCTGCTCTCTCGCTTGCTCAACCTCCTGTACCTTGGTATTAATCTGACAATATCGTAAAATAAAAATCTAATGTTGGATCACCCACAACATTTATTCTACTGTTAATAATAGTAACTGTTAATAATGCAAGTTACAAATGTTAAATCTTACAAATATACATAACTGGATAAAATATAAATTAAAATAGTATTAATTTCCTGGAATCCTATAACATATTTGTATGTAATTTTCTAAGGTCTTGCTTTTTAAGATAAACTACTAGAGTTAAGAATAACTAACATCATTATACTTTGAATAAATTAATATGTTCAGTTTAAATCATAAACATATTTTATATATTCCATATTAAATATATCATTTTAAAAACAATCTGAGATTAACTTATATTTTATGATGTTTCAGTTTCATAATTCAAGTATGTTATTGATTCTGCATCTGTAAAATTTGTAAGTGCTCCAGTTGCTTTAAATTTTCTGGATTTCTTCAACTTGTGTTTCTTTCCCTACCACAGAAAGTGGTATGGTACATATTCATTGGGGAAAGTCAGGTAGGAATTATTTTTTGTTTCAGAAACTTTTTGTTTGTAGCAGCATCATCTGCTTATTGAATTGTTGACTGCCAAAGGTTATCTTACATGTTCAACTTAAACATCTGATCCTGAATAAACTAGACACTTGATGACTTGTGTATGTATGGGAACTAAAGGTATGGACTAGGCCCTCCACATATGTATGGGCACTAAATGTATGGACTAGATCCTCCAAGTATGTATAGGCATAAAAAGGTATGGACTAGGCACTCAATATCTAGATGTCTAGAATCACTAGAATAAAAAAAATCATAGTTCCACAAGGAAATACACAAATATGTATTAGAATTTTTAGAAGTAAGAGGTAGTATCATAATCTTAACACCACAGCATTCTGGAATAATTATAATGTAACTAAAGAATTATAACTGTACAGAACATGATTTTGTCTAGCACATAATGACATACAGAACTGCTTAATGCTGACCTTATCCTTTGCATAATGATCTGCACTAATAAGAGCTTGTCCAGCAGTAGTGACTGAATCAAACGTGTCTTGTCTGGCCTCTATCTCTGCTCGAATCTCCTCATGTCGCTGTCTCAATATGTCTGCACCACTGACATCTCTCACATTGTGGTCTATTTTCATTTCTCTTTCAGTTTCTTTAGCCCAGTCAAGAAGATCACGAGCCTAGAGAAATTGTTAAGCGGGTAGAATATGTAATAAAAAATATTAACAATTTAATAAACTGGGAACAATCACCGGCAAATGTCAGTTAATTCTCATCTTAATTAATATAATTGGGCTAAAATTAGATTAATTTAAAATTGTTAATTTAATTTTGGAAAAATATTGCACATGCTATTTAAAAACTGAATTAATCAGTGTCTTTCTTGGAGTTATTTTAAATACTTATTGGAATTCAAACTTATATTTCCATTAAAGTAAATTTTATTTAAATTCCATAACTTTATTGCAAAATTTCATGTTAAAAATCAAGAACTAAAATATATGTATCTTATAACATGTAAAAAGTGCAAGTTAATGCAAAAGATTTTTTTTAAAGTATATTTAAGAATAATGATGAAAAGAGGAGCAAGCACATAAATAACATGCAATACAAAATTACTACTCACGGAATGCTCACTTACACTAGCGAATCAATTCAAAGGAAGAGTTATGTTTACAGCACTCGGAAAAAATGACAAATAATCAACAACAGAAAAAAGACAAAGAACAATATATGGATCAAACCTGTACTCCTTGGCACAGCGCCTTGCCATGAAAAGTCAAACGCTAGGGAACACTGCCAACTCAGCTAACTAAAAAATTATCCATCATTGGCGATGTCTTTCACATTCTCATGACTATAGCACAGGACTGAGATCACAACTCAAGAATAAATTGTGAATCTGTATTTTTCCTATTAAGACAAGTATCTCCCGGATAGGATAGGATAGGATAGGGCTGTATATAGGCCTCTATAATAATATTCATTTATTATTATTTGTCTTCACTTACACTAGCCATGAATTTGTGCAAATCAGCTGCAGCCAAGAGTAAGGCCTTTCTCTGATCAGATTTTGACTGCAGTTCTCCCCAGTCATCAACAACAGCCGCCTGTAGCTGGGCAATTTGTTCAGCATTCTCACCAGGGTAGGTAGTTTGCAAGCGATTGGAGTCATCAATTAGAACTTGCAGCTGAAAGTTTTCAGTAAACACAATCAGTAATCTATATGAAAATTTACAAAGAAATATTTTAAATTTACAAAATGTACTGTAAACAAAGTGGGTGGTTGAATGGATAAAAATCTGTTTTCTCAAATATAAAGAAAAAGTAAAAAAACATGTTCTAATCATGGTTCGATGAAAAAAATTGTTTTCTTTTGGGATTACAGTAAAAACTTTTGACTCAAATGCCCTGTGGCAACTGTGCTGAGCTGACAGCTTAAATTTTGCCACTCCATAGAAAATCCTAAAGCATAGAAAAACTGTAGAAATTTGAAAAAGCCAAAATGGTTGTTTTTTCTGCAAAAAGTACAAAAAGTTTTATTGAAATTCAATATGTATGGTATTTTTAAGCATTAACCATTACCACTGTACTTGGACATTGTTCATTCATACTTCAACAATCTATTTCATGATCACATAAAAGAATCTCTAAATAGTTTCGGAACACCATGGCAATGGCAAGGTTTCCATGGATAACACATAAAACTATTGTAATGTCATTCCAAGAACAGTATAAAAGGTCCAAGAACAGTATAAAAGGTCCAAGAACAGTATAAAATTCTACCAATGTTTTATAAATATTCAGTCCAGGTAACAGTTTTTAGCCTGTTCTCAATTTTAAATTGACATTAAATTTAATTTTACAACGCCCAGAAACTGATTGATCTTTAAAGAAAGCAATATATATTTCTAAAGTGAATGATATTTCCAAATAACAATTAGTCATGTATTTACATAATTAACATTTCCAATGCTTCTGGAAGAGTTATTAATTTTACTTTAGTAGTGCACAAACTAATCAGGCCACTGAGCATTGTGATTATTTGAGACATTTATTAAAAACACTGAGAGAAGCCTCTGGCATGTCATTATGTACTCTCATGACACAGTTCTTAGGTGGGGAAAATATTAGCTGCACCAATAGAAGGAAAAAATCAAGACAATTTTGTTTTCTATTTCTATTTTTTAATCAAGGACAGATATATATTTATATATATCAAAGACACATATCTAATATAAAAGAAACTGTACTAATTGTGTAGTGAACAAATTTCATTCTAACGTTTTGTTATATTTCTAACCAGCAATTTTTAAAGGGCAATCACAAAGTGTGCTAAACATAAATTGTGTAGAAAAAAAAAATGTTTGCCAACAATACTGGCAAAAATACTAATCAACAATCAATACAACTAATAAACTAGGTTAGACAATATATTCAGTTTCTCATATTAATTGAGGCCTCTTTAATTTCAATTTTTGCTTATAATATCATTCAATGTGGCCTTTAAATGCAATAGATAGCTGTTAAATGCCTTTCTTTTCAAGTTCTGTTTCCATTTGTTTGTCTATAATCAAAATTTTATCTCCAGTTGATCTTTCTCATTGCATTATGTGCCTTGTTTTATTCAAAATCATGTTTGTTATGTGCAATTATTTCCTCTAAAGAAAATTAATTAAACATACCTTATAACAATAAATTAAAGTAGACTTGTGAAACAAACTCTGGCTAACAGTGACAACTCCGAGGAATAATATTTTCAGCTCTGTAAAGGAACTGAAATGCAGGTTGTTACTTATGTCATCAGATGATCCTCATTTCTCAACAAACAAATCTATAAATGCGCAGCTCCCTTCTTCAGCATACCCCTCAGTTTGAAATGCTCCAATACAGTTTATCACTGATAGTGGCAGCAGAGTCTGACATACACAAAAGAAGAACAATGAGGAAAAAGAATAAGGAAACTAACCTGCCCTTCAAGAGCCACAAGTTCATTTTCAAAGGCTTCATGTTTTTTCAAATAAGTCAGTGTAGAGTTGTAGTCCCTGCCTAAGTCGTCTGGAATGCTGGAACCTTTTTCCTATAAAAAAAAAATTGTGAAAAAAAAGCAGAAATTAGTTTAAAAAAAAAAAAGATACATGTGCATAAATATTAATATATATTTTGCTAGCATTGAATTAAATTCAGTAATGTTTGAATGTAGCTACACGGATATAACTAAAATTAAAAAAAAAATAAATAAAACATACTTTTCTTACCTTCCTTATCATTAACTTTTACAGCATCATTGCATTCCTTTGTATTTTTCAAGTAATTGTTCACTATTTCAAAGAACTGACCTGTATCCTTGACAAAGCATCCTCTACATCTCTGTTAAATCTGTGTATTTCACCAGCCCCATGCAACTTCTGGTCTCGATTGTCTATATGTTCCAACAATGTGTTCCATGATGATCTGTGGAGATATATACATTAAACATAAAAATATTGTAAAGAACTGGGATTTGATAAAAACATAATTCACTACAATGAGATATCTATTGGGATATGAAGTTTTGCAGCTCAAGCTATGTGTGGTCAAGAGCAGTTTAATGTGAAAATAAATAATAGTGAGTTGGTATAATGTGACTTATTTAAATCCAGGAGAAAATGCAAAAAAAAAAAAAAAAAAGCACCAAAAATATTACAAGCAAAAGACACTCAAAATAGATATGTCATATACTCTAGAAAAATTTTGAAATCCTCATTATAACTGTCATGCTGTGGACTCTAGATGGAAGATAAAAACAGAGGAGAACCAGAGACAATCTGTCACAGAACAATGGAAGTTGATATGTGTAGTTTGGACTAGATTAAGGCAATTAACAAAGTGTTTGTTACTGAACAAACAATGCAAACAAACTCCTCGCTGCTGTAAAAGATGTCAAAAAGTGTATCACATACTGAAGGACTTCTATCTATTGACCTTTCAAGCCGTAGCCGGCCCATAGGGCATTAACCAAGATACTCCTTCTCTTATCTAAATTTTTATTCCAGCAGTTTTCAATTCTTTTAAAGATATTTTATCAAATCTCGCCATTTGTCTCTGTTCTGTGCAAGCAGCTCTATCTCATTGAGGTAGCCGATTCCTGCTGCTCTTGCCTCTCTCATCAATGTTCTTCTCAGTGTCTCTCTGGGTCTTCCTCTTTTCCTCTTATCTGTTGTTTCCCACATGAGGGCTTGCTTTGCTATTCAGTTATTATCTCTTCTCATCACATGTCCAACATAGTTTCCGGTTGTATCCAAAATGGAGGAATTATTTTTTCCAGCTTGGTATAGAACCGTTGATCAGAGGTTTAACAAGCCGCTATCGTAAAAATGATTTTGTTAATGAAACGTAAACCTGATACAGAATGTGTAAATTAGCAGTAGAACTGAAGGACTTGCTAAGAACAAAAAAAATGAAGAATCCTTCAAAAAAGCATGTACAAAAATTTGTAATCTCTCTCTCTCTCATGTGTGTGCATGTCCGTGTCAGTCACCTCTAGTAACTCGGGCAGATGGTGCTTGTAAACCTGGGAGGGCCAACCATCTAAGGGCAGAATCCCCCTACAGAAAAGACAATCTGCTGCCTTGCAGGAAGATTGGGGACAATCAAAGGCTAAGGAAAGCAAACCTGAATAAAATGCTGGCTGAAATCGGATGCACTGGGCCACTGGTGCACAACACAGTGCAACGTTTTAACAGGTATTCAATCAGGGTGGATATAACAGTCTCTAATTATGATGTTCTGTCTGTGGGGTCAATTAATTCACTTAAACAGGCAACTGTCTTCATGTGAGAGTCTGGAATCCTAATCTGATTGAGTCTTGATCGCAGAGAGAGAGAGAGAGAGAGAGATACTTTTTTTGTAATTAGATTTTATAATGCAATGTAAAAAAAAAAGGTAACCAAATTATCTAATCTAAATACAGAAATTATTATATATAAATATTTTTTTTATTTGCAATAACAAATAATCTTGAAGCTACATGTATATCATCATTCTCAATCACATGTCCTTTACAGAATGTTGTATTCACCACAGTCCACCTGAAAGAATCTCTGTCTCAAGCCAGATCTCCCACATCTTCTGTTGTCATCTTTAAAGTCTCCTTGATGTCTTGAAACCACCTTCTTGTTAGTCTGCCACTTTATGCATTGTCCAGGAACCATGCCTTCCATCATTATTCTTTCCAGCCCGCTGGATATTTTGACATGGCCATAGTATTTTAATTTCCTCCATAGAATGGTGTTTATAAACCAGTTATTTTTAATATTTAAATCTTTTAGAATGTCTTCAATGCTCTTTTTCATTATCCAAGGTATCTTACGGATTTTTCTGTAGCATTTTGTTTCAAATGAATAAATTTTATGCTTTGCCATTTGTGAGATTGTCCATGAATCAAAACTATGTTGCTATCGGGAAGATACATGACCTCGGTAGTTGTAATTTTACTGCCTTGCTGATAACCCAACCCTGAGTACCAGAAAACTATCTACATCTGTTGCGCCACATGTTCTACATGGCATTCAATTTTTGTGTGTCACACATGCAAACACACAAATGTTTGAGTTATGATTTTACGGAGTTATATGAATGTGTACCATTTTTTATATTTAGCCATATTTGTTTTTTTTCAAAATCTATTTTGAAAACAAAATAAAACATGTCCTTGATTTTATTGACTAATATATATATATATATTACATATATATATATATATATATATATATATATATATATATATATATATATATATATATATATATATATATATATATATATATATTAAATGAGATAACAGAAAGAAAAACATGAACACAACAGGCTGTTTGAAATCAAAAGATGGAAAAACATTAATGGGACAAAGTGGTGTTGCAGAAAAATGGAGAGCGTTAATAAAAGAACTATATGATGACAGATTAGAAATAAACACAAGAATCATGTTAAGGACCACCTATACTCAAGACAGAAGTTGAGAATCCAGACATATATTAAAAAAAGCCAAGCTCCAGGACTTGATATATTAATAGAGGAGATGAAAGTATTATCAGAATTTTGTATGGAAGTGACAACAAAATGGCTAAATAGCATCTATAACAGTGGACACACCAGATGACTTGTTAAGATCCTTATTTATAACTTTGTCTAAAATTAAAGAACCTGCAGCCATACAATGTGAAGACCACTGCACTAGCCTAATGAGTCACATTACAAAATATTATTGTGAATAACATATATAAAATTAGAAATAAAATAAGACATTGGGGATGTGCAGTGCAGTAAAAATAAGGGGGGCTCAAACTAAGAATAGCAATATGTTATATCTCCTCAACATTCCTGTATGGTGCAGAAACATGGATATTAAATAAGAAAACAGAACAGAAAATTGAAGCCTTTGAAATGTGGATTTATAGGAAAATAGGTAGAATTGGATGGAAAGAAAAGAAAACAAACGATGAAGTCTTAAAACAACTAAAAATTGAAAGAAAACTCCTAACACAATTCAAACAAGGTAAATGAGATTTTTGGGGCATGTTAAAAGACACAGCAGCCTACTAAAAGTAATCTTGGTAGGGAAAATACAAGGTTAAAGAGGCAGAGGCAGACCAAGATTAACATGGATGAGTAATATCAAAAGACGGACACGTCAGCCTATGACAACCTGCACCATCAAAGCAAGAGACAGAGCGGAATAGTGCTCCATGATGGCCAATCTTCAATGCGGAGATGGCACTCAATGATGATGATGAGTGTAGTAAAAAAAGTGAAAAAAGGAATTGGGCTAAACAGTAAGAAGACAGAACTATTGGTCATCTCAAACTAAAAGACAGCTTTGAAAAATGTGATGACAGAAAAAATTGAGGTAAAAAGATACAGAGTAAGGCAAAGAGAGAAGATATTAGACTGTTTAACAGCATGGAATAGAGAGAGAGATCTGAGAAATCAGAAGTGGAATTGATAAGAAACACTGGTGTTAGAGTGAGATGGAAGAGACATGAACAACAATGCTTTTGAGCAATGGCACCTGATGATGATATGAGAGAGAGAGCGAGAGAGAGCGAGAGAGAGTGAGTGAGTGAGTGAGTGAGTGAGTGAGTAAGTGAGTGAGTGAGTGAGCGAGGATGCGTATAGAAAATATGAAAATGTCAATTTATTCTTTTTTCTCTGTTTCTCTCCATGTCTTATTCCCAAAAGATTTCCAGCTATTTCCTTCTCATTACATAGCAAAACAAGTAAGGCCGTGTACTCCTGATGTTGATAACAAGCTTTATTTTTTTGCTTTCGCCTCTTTTGAACCATCCTTATTACTCTTTTTAGCTGTCATTTGCATTCTCAACATTCTTCTGCAAAGCAACATTTCTGTGGCTTCCAGTGACATTTTTATCAGTTGTCAAACTGTTCATCATTCATTTCCATAGATCAAGACAAGCTCTACATAATAGTGATGAACTATTTTTGTTCACATTTCAATTCACAAAGATTGGTTACAAATTATCTTTTTCTTTCTTGGGCTACATCTTGACATGTTATGTTATGTTATGATTATAATCACTGCACTCTAGCAGATTCCGTATGTGCTCCCATTTCCCTCTTGAAATATTGAGGAAACATGAGAAGAACCCTGAAGTGGGTACCTTTTTGCCAGCAATTTTGCTAGGGCAATGACTATTTTTGGCCTCTTTTTGATTTTTAAACTGCTAAGGGTTCTTCTACTGTTTGGTTGCTAATGCCATTTATTCACACAAATGTTTGTTTTTTTTTGCTTTCTACTACATGCATGCATGATTGTGAACATACTAACACTGAAGTAATAATGAATTTTGGTTGTTACGAAAATTCATGTAATTCTCATTCTAAATTAATTTTTTTCAGCTTATTAAGTTCAACCATTATTTCTTAATAGCTTTTTAAAGTTGGTATGTTGCAATTTATTACATCATCAAGGGTAATTTCAAGAGTAGTTATAACCCTTAGATTAGCAGCTAAAGAGTTAACCCTGGATTATGATTCCATCATAAAAATTGCCGCCTTAAAATACAAATTCTTGAAATTCTACAGTTTACTGCAGGCAAACATTCCTCTTCCCCTCCCCCCCCCTCCCCCCAATACCTTCCTAATTACTACTTCTGGTGACCCCTGAATGTTGGATTTGTTTCCTTTGATAATGGATTTTCTTTTTCAAGTACGTTGTATAAAGTATGACAGTATTATACAAAGGGAGCTGTCGCTTTCTTTTATAAATTTCGTGAAATTTGGTTTTTTTTTTCCCCCCTTTTTTCCCCTCATGATGGGGAAATCTCCTTGGCCGTCGGTGAGGCACCAAATAAACTTTTGTGTCACAGGAGAGACAGCGAATGATGCTTTGAGGTAGCCAAACATACGGCTGAATTGATGGACTTATGGCGGCCATATAAATAGCAACAGACAATGTAATAGCTCCAGTCGCCACCGCACATTGTTTTCGAATATCATACCATAAATCTAACATAACCCAGGAATATATTACAGCATTCCCATGTTTCTGCTTAGGTAAACACAGTTGTGTAGCAAAAGTTCAAATAAAACACCATTTTTGGAACCCTAAATTAACATTTAAGTCATAGTAATTTTTATGTTGATATCGTGAAAATGTAACCCACAGAAAATTATCTTAATCTAGGTTTAATGTGAGTGAGTGCACGTGGAACCTCCTGCTTTTTGCTGTTATTTGAGAGGCTAGAATTTGGATCTCAAATTTGTAACGCCATAAAGACACTAAAGATTTAGTTTTTGAATCCCACCACCTGAAGGGGATTTAAACTCAAGACTTGCCCATCCTACCAGCGACTGACATCTTACCTCTAGTCCACTTATCCCCTTACATCTTCCAAACTGTTACTTTTAAACACTACTTACCTAAGATGTTCCTGTCGAGCTATCACATCCTTAGTGTGGGGACCATGATCATCTATCAAATACTTGGCCAACCTTTCACACATGTTAAACCTTTCAGTCCCAGCTTCAACTTTACGTTTGAACTCATCAAATTTGCTGCGTAAAATCTGAAATTAAAAAGCAGAAATGCATCACCAACACAATCATAACTGACATTTTTTTTCAAAATTGTATCACAATGCAATTCTGAAACTAATACAAATTTACTTCAACAAAACTTTTGTTTAGATAAAAATTTAAATTTGGAGGCATAGTGCCCACACAGCAATAGAGCCGCAAGCTGTCTGCAGCTTATAGATGATGGTTGCACCAGGATAGGTGAACCAGATCCATCCAGACCCTACTCCATTTCTTTGTAATGCTTGTGGCAATAGAGTAACTAGTCTAACCAAATGAGTAGGGGATCAAGATGGAAGACAATCCTGCTTCTCAAAAATGCTGTGCTGAAGATGGATATGTTTGGCAGAAAGGTAGAAATATCACAGTTTATACTGTAAGCAGCATCACAACACATTTATGCCCACTTAATGTTCATTTAAGGGCAGATGATGAAGAGGGATAGCTTGCATCGGGATTGATGAACCACAACAATCCAGAGGATCGACTATTCTTTTTGTCATCAGGTGAATACAAAAAAGAAGAAGAAAGTGTAAATTTACTTTAACATACTCAAACATGTTTATTAATATTTATTATGTTTATTGAAAGAGGAATGAGAAAATGTTTTACACCCTGGTACAATCTAAAATGTAAGTAGGCAATTGGTTAATGCAAAGAGTAAAAGTTATGGTCTACCACTACACTTTAAGGTGTATAGGGAATGTGGTGTTACTGTCCATATTTTTCACGACCATCTGTATATTTATGTTCTACAATCCAAGAGAAAATCTCTGGAACACATTTTCTGAGACTTGTCAAGCCCCAAAGCTGTTTCTCTAAAAATAATGTGCTGTTTTTTAAGAATTTAACCTAAATGTACTTGGTTAGCACATGAATACACTAACTACTTCGCTAATGTAGTTTCATAATGGTTGATGTACAGGGAACAAAACTTAAAGGTAGAATGTTTAGAGGTATGACAAGGGGCACAGTTCAGCCCATTCAGAGACCATAAGACTGGAACATAGAACTCAAGATACAAAATAACATGGGAGATTTAGAAATGAGAGAGTGCACATTTATTGCCACATTTCAAATTTATATTTTTTTGTGAAGACTACAGATTTTAAAAAATGCAAACTTGATACTGTATAGAATAACTATGACACCCAAAAAGTTGTGAAAGTTGTTCTCAATAAAGAAAAATGTAAGATGTATTTGGAACTATTTGTCTTATATATTATTATATATGTCATCAATACGAATTTTAGTATTTATGACACAAAAAAAAGTATTTGAAAAAAATACAAATCACTAAATACATTTACTTGATAAGATTTGACTATGAAAATTTGTCATTTTTAGAGCTTGCATGCTGTATGTTAACATATGAAAAACACTTCAAAATCAAAACAAAATTTATACATATAAAAACAATATATTTAATCACTTCAACTGACCTCAAGATGTTCATAATCCTGGCCATATTCCTCAGATGTAGCACTCTGCATCTGCTCACTAATCCATGCCTCAAAATCATCTGCTTCTCTGATGTATGCATGCTCTCTCTTGGATCTTTCTAATTTATGGCACCTTTCTTCTGCCAGCCGTTTCAGTTTATTCAAGTTGTCTTGAAGTTGCTCCTGTAATATAAAAAGAAATCTGCTAGAACCTGAAGCATGTTACTTTAATTCAATCTGGCAACAAATACAATAATGCGAATGCAAGACACTTTGTAATGCTAACATATAAAACACATATATCCTGCATATTCCCAATTGCTTAGATTTTTTTACTGGTGTAGACAGGGATGTGTATTTGTCCATTACGATTTTTACTCTAACTGCTCTATATTTTTATTTGTCCTACTTCTCATTAAATTTTCTAAAGACCTGTCAGCAGGCCAAGTGGTTAAGTATACAAATTAATAATTACAGAGAACAAAATAAGTAAGATCTCAGTATATAAAAAAACTGGCTATCCGGATAAAAACGTAGTCTATTTCCAAGTTCTGTTGAAACTCTTCTTCAGATTCTTCTTCTCCTTCTTTCCTTCCTCATTTGCTTTTCAGCATTAAGGGGAGATACAATTTGCTGTCTTTTGCTCTTCTGTTCACCTCCATTTATCCATTCAAACCATTTTATCTGTTGTTTCTTTATATATTCTTTGGCAGGGGCTATTCCTAGCTTTTTTTATAGTTCTTCATTTCTGATCTTGTGTCTCAGCTGTTTCCTGTCATTCGTCTAAACATTTCAACCCAGCAGAGTTATTTTTCTTATTGTTTTTGCATCTAGGGTCCAGGACTGGCAGTGATAGCAAAATGTTGGGATGACGCTTGTATTATAAAGTGCCCATTTTGCCTCTGGAGTTATTTCCTTGTTGGACAATAGTGGTGATAGCTGTCCAATTATTTGACAAGCTTTGTTGCATTTTGAGTCTATCTCTGCTGTTTGTGAATAGTCATTTGTCACTAGAAAAGTAAAAAGCCCCCGTCATGCCAAGTGGCGTATAGGGAATATGGTGTTCCATCCATCCATTGACCTTTCAAGCTGTAGCCAGCCCATAGGGCGTAGACCAAGATACTCCTTCTCTTATCTGAATTTTTGTTCTAGCAGTTTTCAATTCTTTTAAAGATATTTTATCAAATCTCGCTATTTGTCTTTGTTCTGTGCAAGCAGCTCTATCTCATTGAGGGAGCCGATTAATATGGTGTTAATGACCATAAATTTTACAGCACATGATTTTTGGGATAATGTGGTCAGTATTACACCCATACCACTTTACTTTCCCAGAAAAAAAATCTGGTACCCATTTAAGGCTGGGTGAACACGGAAGCTGCCGATTGGGACCAAACCCTACCCCATTGTCCTTTGTAGTCCAGTTCACTAACCACTGAGCTATCGCGGCTCCCCATTTGTCACTAGACTTCCTAGGTATTTAAATTCCTCTGCTTGTTTTATTCACCTGCCTTCTATAGCTATGTTGATGCTCTGTTTCTCTTTTGCGACATTCATAACTTCTGTTTTGTTGATTTTCATGTTGTATTTTGTGCCTGTGCTGTTGAGTCTATGTAGGTGTTCTTGTTGGTCTTCTATTTTTTTATGTATTAGTGCCTGATCATCTGCAAATAAAAGCTTGTTGATCTCCCCTGTCTCTGATGGTTTGGCTAATTTGCATACATAGTCCATGAATGTAATAAACAATAGGGGGGGAATAGTATGCGCCCCCGTCTTAAGCCTGATCTAACTTTGAAGTGATCTGTCTAGCCTGCTGCTGTTCTCACTGTGCAGCTGCTGTTGATGTAGAGACTTTTAATTAGGTTGTTAGATGTTGGTTTATACCATATGTTGCTATTATCTCCCACAGTTGTTCTCTGTTTACTCGGTTGAATGCTTTTTCCTGGTCAATGGAAGCTATGTACAAATTTTGATTGTGTTCTGTCATCTTTTCTGCTAGCTGTTTTAGGGTTTTGTTCAGATTTTTGTAGATAAATAAGAAAATACAATCAGGGCTAACAATATTTATTTTATTACAGTACGTTTCTAGCAATTAATCCACTCATTGTTGGGCTTTTACATTTGCACTTTTAATATATCAAGTACCTTTTTATTATAAATTTTGGTATTTTATTTTCTTTGATAAAGGTCTCATCATCAAGTACTGGCCTGCTGGCGTAGGTGATCATGTCTCTCCACAGCTTCCGATCACGACAGTTATTTATCATTTCTGTTCTTGACCTTCTACCAAACCATTCTCTTGAGCTGACTGGTATCTTTTCTCTTTGCTTCCCTCTATCTTTGTCCCTCAATTTTCCCAGTTGTTACAATATATTCCAGCTGTTCTCTTCTCATTACGTGGACAAAAAATGATGATTGCTTCTTCCTAATATTGGAAATTAGCTCTCTTTTTACGTTGGCCTCTTTCAGAACATTTTCATTACTCTTCTTAGCTATCCATGGTATTCTCAACATTCTTCTGTAAAACCACATTTCTACAGCCTCCAGTGATTATCTTGTCTCAAGGCATAAAATAAAACTTCTGTAAAATGTTACATTCTCAATTGTTTCCCAGGTTTCAGATTTCAATAGAAAACTTTGTGATGGTCTCTCAAATATGAAAAGCTTCAGAATCAATATCAGATTGAGTTGATTATTGTAATATAGGCCTACCTGAGCTTTCCTCAGAGACTGAGGATCTGAGTACCCAAGCTTGAAGAGCCGAGTGGATTCTTTCCCTAGTCCATTTACAATAGCCTGGTAGGTCTGTATATCTGTTTCTAGAACCTAAAAATAGTGTTATGTTAGCAACATTTACAAGCTAAATCAAATTAAGAAATCTATACACTCATCATATACATCAGTACTTATGTAGAGAAAAATAATAAAGCATGTTTTGAAGTGAACAAGTAATCACAATTTCAATAACAATAAATAGAATCTGTTAACGTGATATGAAATAAACAAAAGAATAGGAATGGCAAAAAGTAATTTTAATGCCATGAAAAATAAATATACTAACATCAAAACAAATAACACCAGCACTAAAACTAAGAAGAGTAGAATAGGTAGAATTGAATGGAAAGAAAAGAAAACAGATGATGAAGTCTTAAAAACAACTAAAAATAAAAAGAGAACTATTAAATACAATTCAAAATAGACAAATATGATTTTTAGAGCACATTAAAAGACACAGCAGCTTACAAAAGTAATCTTAGAAGGGAAAATACAAGGTAAAAGGGGCAGAGACAGACCACAACTAGCATGGATGAGTAACATCAAAAGATAGACAAGTCAGCCTATGATAAAATGCACCATCAAAGCAAGAGACAGAGTGGAATGGCATTCCTTGGTAGCCAACCTTTGATGCATAGATGGTGCTCAATGATGATGAATGTGATATTTGGTATTGAGAAAACTAAAATAAAAAAGAGTAGTGTAAAGATTTTGTTTTCAATAACAAAACAAGCCACTCCGTATAAATGAAAATTAAAAAAAAAATTGACAATTTCCTTAATCCTGTAGGAATTGGACTCCCTATACTTGATTGAAATGCATCTGGTCCAATCCAAAACCCATCTGCACCTAACTTTTAACTACACTTCAAGATAATCTGATAACTAACTGCTCAGATATGTCACAAAGCAGGTGAATTTCTGATGTTGCCAATGTGACTATGACATTTACACTTTCTTCTTCTTCGTTCCTTCCTCATCTGCCTTTCAGCATCGAGGGGAGATATAATTTGCGATCTTTTGCTCTTCTGTTCGCCTCTGCTGCTGTTATGTTTCCTAGTGCTTCTAATATTCCATCGACCCATCTTTTTCATGGTCGACCCTTGGGTCTGGTGTTCTCACAATGTTTGTTGAAGGCTCGTTGTGTTGTGTTTTGTTATTTCTGCCTTGTCACGTGGCCAAACCATTTTATCTGTTGTTTCCTTATATATTCTATGGTGGGGGGCTATTCCTAGCTTTTTTCTCAGTTCTTCATTTCTGATCTTATCTCTCAGACTGTTTTCTGTCATTTGTCTAACACATTTCATCTCTGTAGAGGCTATTTTTCTTATTGTTCTTGCATCTAGGGTCCAGGTCTGGCATTGGTAGCACAACGTTGGGATGAAGATTGTATTGTATAGTGCTCGTTTTGCCTCCAGAGTTATTTCCTTGTTGGACAATAATTAACACTATGGAGATACAAATTTATAAATACTACTAAAATACTATAAAAAATACTAAGTGAACATCAACTTAAGAGGAAAAGCAACTCAGTGTCCAAAAGATGCTGCGCAGAGTCAGATTTATTGGGGGAAAAAAATAACAGATATAGCAGCAGGCTGTAAACTATGACACAAAGCAACTATGTTTATCTAATATTTTTCTAATTGAGCATGATGAATAGGAGTAATCATCAAGTGAATGCATCAAGTAAAAGAAGTCTTACTTCCAAATGGAAAAAATAAACATTTAAAGTAAGCAAAATTTTATTTTAAATTTATAAAGAAGTCACACAGAATGTGTTACATGAATGTCAAGTGAAATTTGAGTCACAGTTCTGGAGAAGAAGGGAATTAGCTCTTTCTTCTATGAGTCATGTACCCACTTTCATCATTTGTGTTCTGCCGCAAATAAGCCAATGGCCAATAAAATGTGAGGCCAGCATGCTAACCATTATGTTAGTGTCAGACCCTTCTCATAACATACAAACATATAAAATATAATTAGTGGAAGATACACATAATAATGGGTGTGATATATGCCACTGTGTACAGGGTACTTTTACTTACATTATTCTTTGCTAATAATTTATCAGCTGCACTTTCATCTTTGCCATAATCATCACTTGTAACCAGTGCCATTTTGTCATTTATCCAGGCATCCACCTCAGCCACTTCAGAGAAATACTGAAAATAGAAAAACAAATATTTGTAGAATGAGCATACCTCTCTCTGTGATCAAGATTCAATCAAAGTAGGATTCCAGACTCTCTCATGAAGACAGCTGTCTGTTTAAGTGATTCGATTGCCCCATATAGTTTCTCATCCAGGGAGTAGGGTGTGGACCACATTGCTCTTCTCAGGTCTGTGTACTGGGGGCAATCCTATGGAACATGTTTTGTAGTCATATTGTCCAGTGTACAGTGGCATAGGCTGGTTGTACCTATTTTGAATTTGGTGAACATGTGATTCCTCATTCTATTGTGGCCAGTGCGTAGGCGAAGTATGATGACTTGATCCCTTCTTGATAAGGGGTTAAGGCATTTTCTCACTCTTACCACCTTTTGAGCACCTGTTAGCCTACTATTCTATTCTTTCTCCTTTGTGTTTGCACACTGACCCATGTGTGAACTCCTCTGGTTCTGTGTGCATTTGCGCACATTTCTGCACGTTTCTCTATGTTCACGACAGCCGCACTTGGTTGCTATTTCCTTTTGTTTTGACCTCTGTTTACACACAGGATAGATAATTTTATTTTCTTTAACACATTTCGATTGTTTTTGTTTTGGTTGTTTCGTTATTAGTTTTGTGTGTGTGTTTTTTTGTTTGTTCCTGATGAAGGCCTATTGGGCCGAAACATCGTTTAGTCTGTGTCGTCCACTTATCATGTAAAGCTTCTTACATACCATTTTTTTCTATTTTTAAAATTTTTCCTCCCTTCTTGATAGTTGTTGGTATCCGTCACTCTCGTTATGCTTTGGGTGTTCTCGTTTCCATTTTTCATGGTACTGACTTTGAGGATGGATTTGGCTTCATCATAACTGAGCGGATGGTTCTCTTGTGGTAATCTTTCTCCCTCTTTAGCTAATTTGTCTGCGCGTTCGTTCCCGTGTATATTACAGTGTGATGGTATCCACTTAATGACTACTCTCTGGAAGTTATTGCATAGTTGGTCCAGAGTTGTTCTCAAGTCATCTAGTTCATTGTTCCTGGGGCTTTTTAGAGCTGATAGTATTGACAGAGCATCAGTCAGAATCACCAATTTATTGTGCATGTTATTTTTGTGTTGAGCAGCCTGTGTTGCAGCATCTCTGAGGGCCTCAGTTTCTGCTTTAAAGTTGTTTGTGAATTTCCCAGTAGCTAATGACTTGGTGATCTTGTCCTGGTTATTCAGCGTCAAGAACACACCACCCTCTCCATTTCTGGTGGTATTTGTAGCAGAGCCATCTGTGTATATGTAAGACCAAGAGTCCTGTGGGTAGGTATCGTGTATGTGTTTTTCTGCTATGTGTTTTCTTTCTTATCTGATTGGGTGCCTTTTTTCATAATTCCTGTTATGAATGAGCATATAACACTCATCAATCTGAACTCATAAATCAAGTTTAGTCCAGCATGGAACAACAGATAATAATGATCAGAAATCAACAATAACTGGCTTATTGTCCATGAGAAAAAATATGACAAATTTGTTGTTTTGTATGTATATTTGTAAATAAAAGTAAAATAGATATGTGAACCAAGAACTCAATCATAGAAGCAATGAGGTCTGTAATCTGTTCTGTTCTGTTCATAGAATCAGTTTCACTAAAGTCGGGAATTCTCCATATCCGCTCCACTCATGTCACAGCTCCCTCCAAAATGCATTGGCAAATTCTATTGACAAGGTCAATTACCATGCAGCCCTACCTGGGGCACAGGTGATAATTCTAAATAACTTTCATCGAATAAAGAGTGCACAGTCACTTCCTCATTCCTGTTTCCTTGAAAACACACACTTAAAACAAACAAACCAACCACACTGGTTTAAATGACTATGTTAGTCTCTAAATCAAGGCAACATACAATCATTTTGTATTGCTGATTGTTGAGTTAGTAAGGTCGAACTCCAGTGTAAGCCACATAAGCTATCATCAACATCATCAAGTACCGGGCCTGCTGGCATAGGTGATCATGTCTCTTCACAACTTTTGATCTCGGCAGCTATTTATCATTTCTGTTGTTGACCTTCTGCCAAGCCATTCTCTTAAGCTGTCTGTTATTTTTTCTCTTTGCTTCCCTCTATCTCTTCATCCCTCAATTTTTCCAGTTGTTACAATATATTCCAGTTGTTCTCTTCTCATTACATGGCCAAAAAATGATGATTACATAAGCTATATGGGCATCAATTTCAAATGACATCCTCAAAAAGTGAGTGCCTACAGTCACTTCCAACTCCAGTTCACTCGAATAAAATGAAAAAAAGTACATCAAAATCTGTCAAAAAAGTTCTAAAATCAACAAGCAATAATGTAATAAATATTGACCATTTATAGTAAGGTTAGCTTCATAACTAAAAATAATGCTGCTACAAATTAACATATTGCCTTGTATGCAAATACCTCAATATTTTAATCTGGTTAAAACTAATAACTTTAAAATATAAACTGTCCCTTGATTTAAAAATGAAATAACAAAGATAGTCCCATAGCAAATTCCATTGGGTAATAAAGTGTTAGTAACTTCATTGTGCTAAGCCTCAGCTTCATGAGGTTGGGTGGCCAAATCCCTTACCTGCTACCTTTCCCTCCCAGAGATTTTCTCTGGTACTCATTTAAAGTGGCTGGGAGGACCCACAGAGCCTTTTAGTCTTAAAAACATATTGTTGTCTTGACTGGCATTTGAATTCTGAATCTTCAGATTAGTGGCCAGATCCACTAACCATACCATTGTGCTATCATTGCCTTAACAAAATATTAACTTAATTGAAATATTTTTGATTAATCAGTAAGAAGATAGAAATTCTGTTCCAGGAACAATTGGTCTGTTAATTTAAATTATCAGGTAGACAGTGTCGATCACATCTGAATGCCTACTCTTTATAACATCTACCTTAGTTTCACGCAGTCATGATATCAAATATAGAATTCCCTCTCGCGGACCGTCTTGTCTGACCGGAATGTTTGTCTAGCCCACCATCACCATCGAGTGCCATCTCCGCAATGAAGGTTGGCTACCATGGATCGCCATTCCACTCTGTTTCTTGCTTTGATGGTGCAGGTTGTCATAGATTGACTTGTCCATCTTTTGATGTTGCTCGTCCATGTTAGTTTTGGTCTGCCTCTGCCTCTTTTACCTTGTATTTTCCCTTCCAATATTACTTTTATTAGGCTATTGTGTCTTTTAATGTGTATCAAAAATTTCATTTGTCTTGTCTTAATTGTATTTAGTAGTTCTCTTTTTATTTTTAGTTGTTTTAAAACTTCATTGTTCGTTTCCTTTTCTTTCCATCCAATTCTACCTATTCTTCTGTAAATCCACATTTCAAAGGCTTCAATTTTCTGTTCTGTTTTCTTGTCTAATGTCCATGTTTCAGCACCATACATGAATATTGAGAAGATGTAACATTTTGTTATTCTTAGTTTCAGCCCTGCTGTTATTTCTTTAGTTGTTAGTATATTTGTTGTTAGTATATTTATTGTTAGTATATTGAAAAAGTGACGTAAAATACGATGACATGAAAGTGGAGTCGTATGTCGGCAACAGTCCATTTTTGACAAATCAAGTGTTGTGAGTGAGACCTTCCACCGTCTAGACTTGATCTGCGCTTTACGTCACATTGGTGCTGTTCATGGCCGTTTTTGGAATTCTTTGACGCAAGTTATTTCCATATTACTCATTAATGTAAACTACTTCGTCAGCCACAGTTTTATCTCTTTAGGAAATTTGCACCATGCTTTGTTCGTCGTAGGCTGCTTTCACTAGAGTAATCAGGAATCTAACGTCTAAAGGGAGCAAAATTGTTGTGTGTGCGACAATATTGTGTACTACGTCATCATAATGGCTCAACGTACATCCCTAGACTGGCCGTACAATAATCTTATGGTCTGTTGTTTGATGTGCGACGGGGATAATCTGACAGCTAACTGTGTGTCTATATGTTCGGAATTGGAGTCAACAACGGTGGCCTAACATCATCAAGCGCTATACAATTTTAAAAAAAATACGACGATCATCATTTTCAAGAGGACGTGAACTTCCGGAATATGGGGAACAATTGAAGGCTATGCATGAAAAGTGTTTCTTGTTGCAGTTTCCTCATATTCCAAGTCTGGCTTGTTGCAGGAGCAACTGAGTTAAGTGCTCTGTGCACACCGTGAGCTGTGTGTCTCATCCATTTTGATCATGTTTCGATATTCCAATTGTTTAAGATGAATGATGATATCGTATGACAGGGAACAGTTGGCTGTGTTCACTTTCTGCATGGTTTCGCCTTATGTCTTTTGCCGTGTGCTGAGACGATGGAGACTACAGTTACCTTTCTTTGTTTGGGAAATGAGATATTAGTTCGGATGATTACGCTGGCACGGGCGGTTGAGCAATTATGGATTTTAATTCGTTTGCAGTGATACCGGGGCCTTCCATAACCAAATAGCCAAATAGTATATTTTTCATGGCATTAAAATTACTTTTTGCCATACCTATTCTTTTGTTTATTTCAATTTTACATTTTCCATCACTGGTTATAGTATGTCCACGGTAGTTGTAGCTCTGAACTGTCTCCAGATGTATTCCTTCAACTGTAATATTTATTTGTAGGTCTTGAGGATTTTCTTTGTTTATGATCATAGTTTTAGTCTTTTTGATATTCATATCTAGTCTATATTTTTTTGCTTGTTATGTTTATCACATTAAGCAATTGTTGTCGGTCTTTAGGATTTTCTGCTAGTTGAACAGTATCATCAGCATATCTTAGTTTATTGATTATCTTTCCATTAAAGTTTAGGCCTGGCATCTCCGAGATGTTTTTAAAGATTTGCTCAGTGTATAAATTGAACAAGCTTGGTGATAGGATGCATCCTTGTCTTACTTCTCTTGTTACGTCCATGGGTGTAGAGTTCTCCTTGTTATATTTTATTATTGCTGTTTGCTCCCAGTACAAATTACATATTAGTCATATGTCTGTGTTGTCTAGATTTATATCTTTTAGGCAGTCTATAAGTTGATTATGGTGTATTCTATCGAAAGCTTTGGTCTAGCCCACCACCGCCAGAAAAATGACACCTGGACTGTATATTTTATATTGTGATCCGCTTAATTCACGGCATTTAATTTCTCATATTAACATTTTAAATCTAGATTTGTTTATACAGCAGTACAGTTGAATAATTTCTGTGAGTAAAAGTCATAATTTTGTTGACCACTTCTATTTTGTTAAACTTATATCTGGAGAAGATCTGTCCTTTTGTGCTTGGGGTGCTAGTGTTCATAAGTGATAATAATATCTTACGATCTGCTTAACTCACAGCACTTAATCTACTCATATTAACATTTTGAATCTATATTTGTTTACACAACAATACGAGTCAATAATTTTGGTGAGTAAAAGTGAATGTCATAATTTTTTTGACCACTTCAGTTTTTTTTAAATTTGCGTTTCAAGTTGAAACATATTTTTGTGCTCATGGCACTCATAAAAGTGAAAGTCATGAACACTGAACAACTAGGTAGCAAATGTTATTTTAGCAAATTTGTGTGATGAATTGATACAACAGACATACCAATGTCAGCGGTGGTATTTAAACAATAATTGTTTTAATAGCAACATGACAGGAGAAAAGTTCTTAATGTAGGTTAGAAACACCTATGAAATTTTGTCATAGGAAGGGCCTTATTTGCATCATATTAAGGGTCTAATTTGTGTCAAAATGACTTAGGTCATTTCAGCTAAAAAGCACGCCACGAACAGGTGTGTGTTATATGTATATATATATATATAATTGTGGTAATATATTTATGGCACAGAATTCATGGGTCAATTATGGAAATGCATGTTAAGAATAACATATCAAAGACTCTACTACAAACATGGCTTAATTTTAAAATATTGATGAAAAACAAAGTAAAGAAATTTGAAAGAAACAAAAGAATTGATAATGAATTCATAGAAACTAATGTGTGTTGATGAATACTATACCGTCATCATTCATTGTTTTAGAGGGTTCAAGATGGCTTCCAGTGTCATGGCAACTACGTGTTGTCGTTTTTATAATTCAGCTCTTGTTGATATATTTAAATGATTTACGCGACAGTCTAGTTGTTTTTATTATGTGTTGCTATTCCCCATTTGGTGTATGTTAACTTCTGACGTGTGGATGGACTGTGAACTTTATCGATATTTAAGTGGAATATGATTTATTCTTCTTTTGTGTCGTGTGTTCGCGGTTCGATAGGCAAGCACATGGTTCAACAACAATGACGTCGTTAGCCGGTGTGTTCAACCCATATGTAAAAAGTCTGTGACGGTGGATGGGGCGGAAGAATTTGAAATAATCAATGGCCCAGAAAGCGAAAACAGCAAAGTGTGTGGTACACATGAGGCATATTCAGAACACAAAAGACGAATATGGCAGACCACCATGAAAGAGATTGGAGCCTCATCACGTAACAGTCCAAAGAAAGCCATGGACAGAAAATTGAAGCCTTTGAAATGTGGATTTATAGAAGAATAAGTAGAATTGAATGGAAAGAAAAGAAAACAAACGAGGAAGTTTTAAAACAACTAAAAATGAAAAAAGAACTACTAAATACAATTAGAGCAAGACAAATGAAATTTTTTGATCATGTTAAAAGACACAACAGTCTAATAAAAATGATATTGGAAGGGAAAGTACAAGGTAAAAGAGGCAGAGGCAGACCAAGACTAACATGGACGAGTAACATCAAAAGATGGACAAGTCAGCCTATGACAATCTGCACCATCAAAGCAAGACATAGAGTGGAATGGCGCTCCATGGTAGCCAACCTTCGATGCGGAGATGGCACTCGATGATGAGAGGGTTCAATGGTGTATGATAAGGACAATATGAATCCTGATATGTCTACTGCAATGAGGAAGGACATGGATGTGTTGATTTTTGTTTACATGTCAGTGAAAATGAGTAGTTGCTCATTTATTTTATATCATTATTCTCTTGTGTCCTTCAGCAATCTATGAGTGACTAGCAGAAAAATTCTTCACAGGAACCAGGATTGATAAAACATTGTTTTAGTGACATCTTTATTGTTCTTCTGTCTCTGAGTTTATTCAATAACAGAGTGACATGCATAAATTACATTTTATTGAGAGAATTGCACAATGACTGAATGTAGCTTGCGAGAAGATAAAGAACCAGCAATGGATATACAAAATTAAACTAAAGAATGCATATTTTTTTTTAAACAGATCATAAATTGAAAATGATATATTCTAGAACACATTGCACACCCATTTGGTGATGAATTAAAAATAAAAATGAGATCATTGCAAACAGAAATTAAAGTAGATTCATGTTTACAGAAATCCAAAAAAATTATATATCAAAGACCAGGGCAGTAACAAAACATAATTCTAACACATATATCCAACTTTTCTGCACATTATTTATGAGAGAAATATACCTTCTGAGTCTGAAGAGTGATATCCAAGTTCTTCTTCCTGTTTTTGGACTTCTTCAAAAGGTCATCCCATGACACCTGAAGCTCCTGACTCTTATCTCGGATAGATTTAGCATTGTAGTGATGTGCATTCACAAGTCGATCACTCTCATTTGTTACCTTATCTATAGCACTCTGGTGACCTTGAATTTCTCTGTCTAGATCCTATGTGGAAAATACATAGTCAACACATTTTAAGAATTAACCAAATTTATCATGCATTAGTTATTGACATATCTTTTTTCTTTTTTTCATTGCTTGTGTTGATGAATTAAAACTGAATCATAATAATATACAGATGGGTTTTGTGAACTCTAATCATTAAAACACAAAATAAACAAGAGAAAAGACAGGAATATAATAGGGTGTTTAAAAAAAAGAATTTACTACTTACAATTTATACATCTCCTTAATATAATTTACTTCATATATAGTAATTTTCATGTTATTTATATCTAATACATTCCATTTAAAAAATCTAAACTGCATTTAAAATGTATCTACCTGATGTTTTTTATGAAGTTTCTGCACATCCACCAAGCTTTTGCCATAATCATTAGAAGCAGCTGCAGGTAGATGTTCTTTGATCCACTGGATTTCGGAATTGGCATCAAACAAAAACTGATGATATTCTAGAGACTCTTCCAGTCTACTCTTGCGGTAAGCTACTGCTGGTTTGAGACGCTCAAATCTGTTGGTAGCATTATAAAAAAAATGATGTGCTCATTAAAAAAAAAAAAAAAATAGCAAAATGACTACTTATAAAAATGTCTACAATTATTTTTAAAGGTTTTTTGTATGCATTGTTTAATTTTAAATTATTGTGGCTAAAATTATAAAATCTGAAAATGTAAAAATTAAATGTATTTTTTTTTGGTTAAACAACACCATTAATAGTTTATTTTGGCAACATACTTTTCCAAAGCCTTAGTCATGTTTAAATTGCTAATGAGGGAAGATTTTTAACAGTGAAATATGCTTTGTATCAGTAGAAGATTTTTGCTGATTCTAAATATGCTTTAACACCAAAAGTGGTTGACTAACTATGCATGTTCCAAATGTAAACATAAATAGTGTTATGGGTATTTGTACCTTCTGTTGAAATCATCAACAGCCAACCTAATTCCTTTAGAGTTGAAATGGCCTGCATCAACCATTTCTTTGCCTTGAGCAACAATGCCCTGGATAGTGTCTGACAGTGTAGCAATTTCACTCTCCAGATTCTGCAAAGATAACAAAATGTCTCACTATAAAAATGAGGATGCATAGATTACAGGACTACAAAGTCAGGAAATACTCTCATGACACTGGATAGAGAAGGCAAAGATGTAGACATGATTTCAGTTCAAATAAGGTTCAGGAAGAATTGACATTTTATCTTCACTTGTAGAAATGTTGAATGGAATTATTATATTTGCATATTGTAATCATCACATTAGGCAATCAATCAATAATCAATCAAAGCCTTCACGTCCCTTCTGGGAGTATAGACCACTGACAAGACTTTAGTTATAGTTATTCAAAGGCCCTGGTATCCCTGCAAATGAATGAAAATCTATAATTGCTCAACTGCCCATGCCAGTGGAATCAACTGAATTAAAATCTCATAGAATATCCAAACAAAAAAAACAGCTACAGTCCCCATCATAGCAAACAAAACACATGTCAAAAGACATAAGGAATATCAGTACCAAAAGTGAATGCAGCAGAACTGTCCTTCATCAAACGACATCATCATTCATCCTAAGCAATCTGAATATAGAAATACCATCCAGATGAAAAGCACAGCTCATGGTGTGCAAAGAGCATTAAACTCAGTAGCTCCAGCAGCAAACCGGACTTTGATAAGGTCTCTCAACCTTCCAGATTCATGGAACCTTTCTGTATCTCCTTCAAAGCTAACCAATGCTCTTGATGGTTTCCATGACTTCTCTATGTAAATATTTTTCTGGTTCTCAGTTGGATATCAGTCCTACAGTATTCCTTTGGCTTTGACTGCATGACTTTATACTCTGTTTCCAGAGACTCTCCCGTTTCAAGAATGGGTTAGTTTATTTCTGTGTCAATGTTTTTATAACCTGTTAAATATTTTTTGCAGGTTCCATGTTGCTAGTCTATTGCCTAACCTCCTTAGTCATTTTTCATTTCATGCATGGCATGTGAGTGTGGCTCTATTCTTTTCTCCCCTAACTATAGTAGGATTCCAAGTAACCACACAGACAGTATAAGAATTACAGTTGTGTTTTTATTTTCTTAGCAAACTGTTTCTAAATATGCAGAAAGTGAGAAAAGATTATGTTGAAATGGATGATCAAAGTAGTTGTTGGGAGTGACTTCTCCTTTTCTTCCTTTTTCACAGCTTTGAGTGCCAAAGGAGATAAAAAGTTCTGGTTCTTGCTCTTCTGGCAGTCTCAGTCACTGACATGTGATGCTAATAGAAAGTTTTTCTGATATGGTCAGTCCAACAATATTTGGGCCTGCCTGAACTTTGTGCTCTCCTCTTCTTAATTCTGTATATGCAATCTATCATTCACTAGACATTCCATCCAGTTGGGGGTGACACTAGACATTAATTATTATATAGTAAAATGCAATATTGCTGGTTCAACAGACTTAAGTAGATCAATGTAAAACAATGCAAAAAAAAAAAATAAAAGAAATAAATTATCTCTAAAAGTTACTACCCTTACCTGGTGCTTCTTCAGAAGTATCTTCACCCCTCTAAGGTCTGAACCAAGATCTGTGTTGCCTGTGGATTTTTCCATCTCATCAAGTTTAGCCTTAAGAAAAACAAAAAGACAAAAAATTATATAGCCTTAATGTGTATTTTAATCTGATATTGAATGATATAAGAAATAGAAACTTTAACATGGTACAATTTATGGATAAATTAACAAGACATAGCAACTAATGACATACTCAATCTTCTTTGTTCACTTTGCAAATTGTGCTGCCCTCATGCACCATCTTATAGCAAACATTTATTTGGGATTGTAAAAAAAGTAAGTAAAGTACCCCCGTCACGCCAAGTGGCGTATAGGGAATATGGTGTTAGTGACCATATATTTTATAGACTTTCGGCACATGATTTTTGGGGTAATGAGGTCGGTATTACGCCCGTGCCACTTCACTTTCCCTGAAAAAAATCAGGTACCCATTGAAGGCTGGGTGAACCCGGAAGCCGTCAGTTGGGATCGAACCCTACCTCTTGTCCTTAGTAGTCCAGTTCACTAACCACTGAGCTATCGCGGCTCTTATTTGGAATTGCTTACTTAACATTTGGTATGATGGCATCCAAAAAGGGTTTATGCTTTCAAGCATAAGAAAGAACAATAAAATAATTGTGCAACTTTTACTTGCTATATTTGTACTGAAGTATACATTTTTTATGTGTGCGTTATTTTTTATATATGCCGTAAGGAGTCCGGGTTGCCGACTCACCCTTTGTCTACCAGGAAATCCTCCAGAATTAGCACCTGGAATGTACGTACTCTAAACGAACAGGGAAAAACTGCTCAGGTAGCAAAAGAAATGACAAACCCAACAAAATTGACAATCACGAAGATACAGACTTTCATTAATGGATGCTTACGCAGAATAAAAGGATGGAAATGGCAGGATAAAATCACTAACATAGAATTATGGAAATGTACCAGTCAAACACCAGTGGATAAAGAGATACAGCGATGATGATGGCGCTGGATAGGACAAACACTTCGGAATCCAACTGAGAGTATTACACAACAGGCCCTTTTTTGGAATCCCAAGGGGAAAAGACAAAGAGGAAGACCAAGGAATTCTTTCAGAAGACAGATAGAAGCACAGATGAAGATGATGGGAAAGACATGGAATGATCTTAAAAGAATGGCAAAAAACAGAACGACTTGGAAAGTGTTTGTTGAAGACCTATGCTCCATTGGGAGCTAAAAAGGTAGAAGAAGAAGATACATTTTTTATAAAGATCTAATTTTTCTATCTTTCAATGTGCATGACACTCTTTGGTGGAGAAAATAATAGGATGTTGTTCCTTATAAAGTATGTGTAACAGAAGACTAAGGAGAATACATGTGAAGCTAGTTCCTTAGTTTTCAGTCTAGTCAGTGTTCAGAGTTAATTGTACGGACAGTTTCAATGATCATATTGCAGCATAGAAGAAAGTTCTATAAAATAATCAGGCAAATATATGGTTGCAGTTCATGTATGTTTACTAGATACTCATTTTCTGAAGGTTGTAGAATAGCTGAAACTAATAGTGTTATTCACACTGATGTAGCTCAATAGTAGTAAAGTGTGTGTTGCCACTGATGTAGCTCAATAGTAGTAAAGTGTGTGTTGACATGAGGCAGTGAAAAAGTTGCACAAAGAAAACACTGATAGAAAAGTAGATGAAGTAAGATCACATAAGAAGTCATCTTTAGGCTCACTTTGCATTTTACATACCTGTGCATCATCCAATGCTCTGTTGAGTGTATGTTGAGCTGAAGCTTGTCGGAGTTTGTTCCCTTTGTCACGAGCTTTATCATTTAACTCAGCCCATTGTTTGTTAAGGTTATCCTTGATCTTCTTCACTTCTTCAGACTTGGGGTGCTTTACTGCAACTAGTGAATCACCAGTCTAAAAAATTGTAAAGAAATATTAGAAAAACAATGTCATAAACACAGTAATAATAATTACGGGTCATGAAAAGAAAAAGGAAGAATCCTTTCACATCTCTTGGCATATAGGAAATTTGGTGTTTATGTCCATATTTATTTTTTTCTTTTACTGTTTAAACATTTTTAGATAATGTGGTCAGTATTGTGCCAGTGCTATTTTTCTATTCAAAAATGATTGCAGTATCCATTTAGGGCTGGGTAAACTTAGAAGCCACTGATCGACATCAATCCTGATCTCTTATCCTCATCAGACTAGATCACTAACCAATGATCTGCTGAGGTTAACATTGCTTGTGAGAACAATGGCAATAGTAATGGCTATTTACATATAATGTTATAGAAGAAAGAGAATTAAAGTTCACCACACCAGGCCACAAGATTTAGAGGTGAGGAAGCCAGTGCTCTTTTTTGCTATTATTACTTTTCCTCTAATAAGTAGTCAGGCACCCATTTCTTTTTCTTAAATGATGTGACTGGAATATGTAAGGCTAATAATTGAACCCACATTTACTGTATCACCAAGCCAATACACTAACCACTACTCCGGATACTAATCCTGAATGACAAATAACCAATAAAGTCAATATACAACAGTAACAGTTTTGAATTTCTGCACTATATTTTACAGGAAAATTCAGCTTCTCAGCAGTACAACATGAAAATAGAGGCCTCTAAAATCAAGGGTGGAATTAGTAAAAATGTGCAACTGAGGTGGATAATATTTAATCAGCAAGATCATCATGTGCCATACTGTTTGACGTAGGTGATCATGTCCCTCCACAATCTTCTATCTACAGTGCATCATATCAGTTCTTTTGTTGACTGTTTTCCATGCCATGACACCAAGCTATCCAGTATTTTCACTCTTTGTCATCCATGATCTCTCTTTCCTTTTATTTTGCCAGTTGTAACCAAGTATTCCAACTTTCGTCTTCTCATGATGTGCCCAAAAAATGTTGATTGCTTCTTTCTGATGTTTTTTAAGAGCTCCCTTTTTGTGTTGGCCTCTTTGAGAACTTCCTCATTGGTCTTTTTAGCTGTCCAGGGAACTTTCAACATTCTTCTGAGAAATCCCATCTCTGTGGCCTCTAATCGTCTTTTCATTTGTTTGTCTACTGTCCATGATTCGCTTCCATAGGTCAGAATTGGTTCTATATAGCACCGATGAACTCTCTTTCTCATTTTTATTGACATAGATTTGTTGCATAAGATATTTTTCATTTTCTGAAATGCTATTTTGGCCTGAGCTATTCTGCTTTTTATTTCTGTGGTGCATCTCCCATCTGATGTTATTATTGTGCCCAAGTATTTGAAACGTGAATCAGCTGATACTGGAACCATTAGCATATGTTTGAAGAGACTGAATAGCAATGAGATTACTGAGTGAGTGCTTATACCACTTCTGCTATCCATTAATCAGGACGAAAATACCAAAGTCCATATTGTACAGGAACATTTTTATACAATGTTTGCATAAGGTCATTGATTGATCCACGATTAGTTTGAGACTTGTCAAGTTTTTCTAAATATGTTTTGCCAAATTTATTATGAACCATTAATAGAAAAAAATAAAAACCTAAATTGGCAAAGCAAATTTGAAAAAGTATTAAAGTACTAAAGCAAAAACTGCCTGGTTTAAAAAAAAAAAAAAAAAAAAAGTATTTCTTACTCAAATGTTTACAATTTACAACTAAAATAAATGTAACTAAAATAATACAGCTAGCACAATAAAAGTAGCACAGGTCAATATACCTTGTTTAGGTCCTTCAATCGTTCATTGTTTGCTTTAAGTTCAGCTTCAAATGCTGCATGCTTCTGAAGCTTGGCCAGGAGGTTGCTCAGGTCCCTGTAAGACTCATCTGTGGCAGTTTTCATCTTTTCCTTGATCCAGTCTGAAAGCTAGTGACAGGAAATTAAAGAAAAATTGATGGATTATATTTATGATGAAGATTTATTTATGGTAATTGTGATCTTTGCTTCAAATCAAAGAACATAAGCTAACCATACTCAAGATACAACTTGCGTCTTAATTTCACCTATTGAACACTTCATTAATCATGCAAAGACCATTTATACAAATTCAATACCTCACTAGCATCCCTCTTAAATTTCTGGAACTCTTGTGATTCTAGTAGAGCTTGATGTCTCCTTGCAGCCTTATCCTTGGCTTTCTGTCTTCTTTCCAGTACTGATTTTCTTCTTTTGTCAATCCTTTTAAATAAATGAAATACATGAACACATATAGCTTTTCTTTAAAGATAAATACAATTATTTGTGCACTTTGCAATCAAACTTTCAAATACCTAAAGAAACATTCTTGAAAGGATGCTGCTAGAAGAATAAATTAATTCTTCAGTCAGACTCAATGGCAGAGAAGAAAAAACACAAGATGATATTACTTTAAAAAATACTCTTAATATTTTACATGTTACTGAACAACTGCATTAAATAAACCACAAATTCAAAATTATTTTATTCAATATTAATTGTTTTATTGTTGGTATGAAACCATTATGGTTCCAAACTCATGTCATCAGAATTCCAAAGCAGATTATAGTCAGGAACCTATGTATGAGTGAAGCCTGTGCTAGTTAATGTTTGTAACTTGCATGCTTCAACACATGTTGAACACAGGTATCAGATATGGTCAATTATGTTTTGTTGCCATATTTTGGTGAATAATAATTATACAACATACTAGAACATGATTTTCACACAAGCTAGTAAGGGTTACTACAAAGTAGTAAGCAGTGGTATCTGCAATATGTGCCACTTTGGCACGCACGGTTTCTGTTTTTGAGATTGTGGTTCTGCCCTATATGCCATCTTCGGCTCAAAAAGGACAATAGATAGATAGATAGTAAGGGTTGCATAGGGACCAGTAAAAACTTCTCTGACCAAGTGTGCACTTACTGCCTGTTGTATTATTTGTATTGTAGATTGCTTAACACCCATATCTTATTTCACATTTTAAATTCCACCACCACTAGTTAGAAATTGTAACTTTCAAATTTTCAAAAACGATGAGGGAAAAAATATTTAACAAACTGGGTAAAGATACTAATTAGATGTGTAGATTTAAGTGATACAAACTAGAGCATTAAAAACAAACTTAACTCTTTCAGTACGGAAGGCTTTTGTCAATGCAACAGAGGAGATTTCAGAGACAAAATTTGTGATGGACATTATGGTTTTAAAACATCAATCTACATGTTTTATATTTATCTAACACTTAACATATTATATATGAATTTTTAGATAATTGAACAAGGAATCAGATTTCATCAATACCAAGATGATACAAAACATGTAAAAAGAAAAATTGGAGATAAACAACCAACAAACAAAAAACTGAAACATCAAATTAAAACCACAATTGACAACTTACCATCATATAGATCTGGTCATAGTAATCCAATATGAATTATTTTGTGGAAAAAAAAACAAATATCAATATGTCTCTAAGCAGCCATGAAAGTTTAGTTGATGTAGCATAACAATAACTGATATTTTGTTATCCACAATCACAACAAGTGACAAAAATGAAATTTCAACTTTTTTAGGGGAAAAAATCACTATGTAGCCTACACAATACAGAGATTTGTGTTTGACTACACACACAACAATCACTATATACACAATATTGACACTTTTTTTTCAATTACACAAAACATACTTTCTCCATTTATTGTCCATGAAATGCCTTGAAGCTGTCAATATTCAACATGAGACTTTCATTTTCCTCTACTAAAAAATCTATATCTGGATCACTGTCATCACCATTGTTGTTATCAACACTTACAGTGTCTGAACTATCATCGGAATCATCTAGAAAAATTAATTGACAAGCTTCTTCAGCCGTCATCAACTGACTTTTAGCATTACAATCACTGCTACTGGAAGCCATTTCCATCAGCTGATTTTTGTTTACAATTTTTTTTAAGATAAACATTAAATCCAAATGAAAAAAATCACATGTTAGAGTACGTCCTTCCACTTGAACCTTGTGGGGAAGAAGGAAGGAACTCTCCAGTGAAGGAATCTATATAAAATAGTCAATCTAAAATATGGGAATACAGTTTATTGACAATTTACACGAAACAAATTGAGCGTGGCACACTATACGGCTGAACGTACGCAATCGAAATGGAAATGGCGCACCGTGCGGCAGAACATACGGCGAGAGTTAATCACTACAAAGTTTCTGAAAGTGCACAAAAGCAAAACAACTTACTTATCACTATCAGGGTGTCCTTCTGCTACCAGCTTATCAGCTAACTCATTGAGAGCCTTAACCTTTTCATCCTGAGCTTTCAGTTTTTTCTCAAAGTCTTCATGATGTCTGAACAATCCATCAACATCATCAACTGTGCTCTAAAATGGGGGCAAACAAAAAAAATATTTTAATAACAAAAATTACCTAAATATCTTATACAGAACAATAAAAATCTGAACAGAACAATAAAATAATCAACAAAATGTTTGGATTAAAAAAAAATAATAATTTATGGATTCTTTAAAAACTTATCTGTTCTAGAATCAAATGGTGCTATGCTTCTAAAAATTGTTTAGTCTTCATCCACAAGATTAAGCAATGCTTCTTTTGTATCTGTTTTAAGTGATGCTAGTTCATTCTCTTTCTGTGTAAGACCATAATGTGAATAATCTCCAGCAAAACTGCCTGTAATTTTTTTGGCCTTTCAGAACACTTATTCAAAACATTTTCTTAATCTCTTGACAAAATTGTTAAGTATGTTCTTCCTGCTAAAATCGAGCAAAAATGCCCCGTTTTAAACAAATTATTTTTTTTAAATTGTATCACACAGCCATTTTTAAAATGCCATGGAAACATAATAGACCAGTGGTTAGTGAAATGGTCTTTTGATTGGATTTAATCCAACTGATGGCTTCTAGTTTCCCTATCCTTAAATGGGTATCTGGACATTTTTCTTGGAAATAAAGACTTAGTGCTGACCACATGACTCAAAAAAATGTACTGCTAGTTGAAATTTATGGGTACTCTCTATATGCCACACTCGAGGCATGGAAAACATCCTTTCTCTTATTTCTTCTTGATTTCCATACTAATACAGTAGCAGTATATTGCTCAATAAATACTTAAGGGGAAATTATCTGGCTTGACAAGAACAAGGTAAAGGTAAAGTACGAGACTTGAATCTGTGTCTTAGCATGCAAGATTTCACCCATACGTGCTCGGCCACCTATCCGGAAGTGTTCGGAGACTTCTAGTATCGCTTCAAGCATCGAAACTCACGATGCAAGGTGGCATTTCCCACCTTCCCAGAATACTACTCTGGTCCCATTTCTGCCAGTGGCTGGGTCGACTGCAGGAGTATTTTTTTTTTTCAAAATAAGAGTACAATTCACACTGCTTCCAGCGGGAATCGAACATGGGTTGTCCGAACATCGGTAGCCCAGTCAGGTTGCTCTCCCACCTAGTCTACTGAGGCCCCCAGAACAAAGTTATGTGAAAAGTCAATAAACATATTTTAATTCTGTGTTTATATACATCTTCATATAAATAATTGTGAAGTTTTAAAACATTTTTTACTGAGGGTAGCAGTGTTTTTTATTGTTTGTGCACATTTTAAATGTAAATAGAATCATTTGAATTTACCACTAACTGATAGACACTGACAACAATTCCTTTTATAAATACCTGCTATCTGTAGTGCTGTAATTACAATATTATTTCTGCAGCATTTGTATTCCATTTTTTCACACTGCAATAATTATTTGACTGTTGTGCAGTAACTAACTTATTTGTCTGCAGTCAAAAATTCATATAGGAGAAGGTGTATCTTGGTCTACGCCCTATGGGCCGGTTACGGCTCGAAAGGTCAATAGATAGATAGTCATTTTGCAGTGCAAAATACAAAAAAGCTACATTAAGTCTAACAAAATTAATACTTAACTTACACCCATGTCATCAAAATCCAAGAAGGCCTCATGGCTACTGGTTACTGCATCAATCTGGTCAGCTTCGCGGTTGAACACCTGAAACAGATTAATAAAACACATAAATATACTATATAATTTCCCCATAAGTAAATCTTAATACAAGATTAATCTTTATTTCAAATTTGTTATTAATTAATTAAAAAATAAAAAAACTAACAATTTCATTACATTTTTGTTGTCTTAAATCTTTTTACTTTTCTTAAAAAAAAAATATTAATTTTTTAAAACTTTAAATAAGAAAAAGTTGTTTCTGTAATTAAGGTTATATGGTAGTATTTGTGTGTTTTCTCTGTAAGACATAATCATATTAACTACATTTTTAAAATAACAATTATGGTCTAATATAACCTAGAAGACATAATTTGTGGTTCAATAGCTCATACCTTGCCAAAAGAAAAGCTAGTGGTAAATAAAGCAACAACATATTCTTTTCAGTTTATTATCTGCTGTAAAAGTATGTGCATATACATGTATGTATTATATAATTAACATAAGCCTTATAGCTGTATGTACCTTTCAGAATATACAGGGAATATTTTGTAACATAAATATCAACAATGTTATTTTTTTATGGACCCATATTATACATCAGATGTCCATAATTATCCCTTTAACAGTCAGTGTCACTTCATGTGTGATTTTGGAGATCATGGCTTCACAAACCAAATACATAGTGTGGCGTGAGGTATTATATTATAATACACTTTAAAGTTATTGTGGTTTTAATCCTATTGGTCAATTATCAAACACTAGAAGGTTACCTTCATGGATCTTTTCTAACTATATAGGTTTATTCATGCCGTTTCAATTGATTCTGTTTCATTAAATTTCACTTAAGAAATATGAATTATTTTTAAAAAATTTGTAATTGAAAAAAAAATGTACTCCTTCCACTTTAAATGGTCATATTATTTGTGCTATTATTGGTAAACACTTATTTGTGTTTTAAACATGAAGAAATTAATCTGTGAGGATATGGGTATACAATGAAAGGAAAGTAGTTTTGTATGTTGCTGTTTTATAGGATTCATTTCAGGCAAGTGTTAAATGACAAATCTATTACCATTTTCTTTATGTTTTGTTTTATTTTTGCTTAATAATTACAGTATATTGTGTATACTACTTTTATTACACATATATCTTAAACAATTATTTAAAAAAGAGTACCAATTGCAGAAAGTTTTGATATAAAGATCCAGAAAAAAACTAACACTATATATTGTATCATTACATTTGCTATGTGAGAAAAATTTTTGTTTGAAAAATGGGCTTGCAAAACTGTGGTTTAGGCATGCGTCCACAAAGATTTACTGCACCATTGATCAGATATAACAAATTACAATTTGAATAATAAAAGACTGATCATAGAGAGAAAAATATTAACAATATCTATCAGAGACACATTTATAGGCCAGGCATGCAAGGTAATCAGCTCTGCTGATCAGAGTAGAGCTAAAGAAGAAAGTGTTGATACAAGGTCAAATAACTTCACCTCCAACCTTCAATCTAACCACTTAATGTGGTCTGTATTGTGCCATCATTTCTTTTATTTGTTTTTATCTCTATACAGAAGGATTCTTTACCCAAACTTTATTACACTGGTAATGGAACAACACTCAAAGACATATGGATTAAACTTCACAATAAATGTATTACTAACCTGCAGGTTGTAAGCATCCTGCAGCTGTTTCTGTCTAGCTACCCACAAGTCATCAATAGCTTTCTCCTCATCTTCAAGCTTTTTCACTTTTTCCTTGACATCTATTGCCTTGGGGTTCCTAGCAACAATGTCTTTGCCCAAAGCCCGTGTAGATTTCATTCTGAATAAGAAAGAATATGCTTAATTATAATGTAATTTAAAGAAATGACTATTGAGTTAATTGCGGGTCATCATCATTGCACTCCGAACATGTCCATAGGTGCTCAGATCCCCTCCTCAGCAAGTCCTGCAGTGTCCAGCGACTGACGACTCCAGTTCTGTGTTGGTTGATAAGTCTTCTTACACGCCCACTAAGTTTCTCATTTCTGGCTGGCCCCATCTTAACTACCATCTCTATCATCCAAAGAAGTGACGTGGATCTGTATTTGTCGAAGTCTTGTGCTCTTCCCACGTTTCGGAGGGCATTGATGATGTTCGCCCGATCCATAGGTTGACCGTCATCAATGACAGCGCAGCTAGCCAACCTGTCCTCTATTTCATTTCCTTGTACTCCAGAAATGTACTATGCACAAGTCAACTCATTTAAGTCCATATCAAATAACTTTACAACTGTATGAAGTGTTTATAACCTAATGTTACTTTTTAGTGGTTTTGAATATCATTTCACTGCAGGTAACAATTGTAGTTTTTGTAGTCATATAGGGAATATGGTGTTAGTGACCATGAATTTTACAGACCTTTGGTACATGATTTTTGGAGTAATGTGGTCATTATGCCTGTGCCGCTTTACTTTCCCAGAAAAAAATTTGGTACCCATTAAAGGCTGGGTGAACCGACAAAAATATTTTTTAAGTCACTGCACAGCGACTTTATAAACATCCTATATAAAGCTTAAACATAAAATAGTATAAACATGAGAAATAAATTATAGTCACAGACTGCCTAAATGGAGCTTCAAATAAGGCTAAAGCTATAATGTTAATATGAAAAAGTACAATTAACATCAAATGTGAAAGTATAAGTGTAGCTTGAAGTCTAAATTTTGTAGTCACACATTTAACGATTGCTCTCTGAAAATTATTAAGGAGGATCCAAGAAGAACAAGCACTTTTTATAGTGTTCTACACTTAAATCAAATTAATAAATCTGATAAAATTTAAAATGTAAATCACTGTTTATTTTATAGCCAAAGCTTGTTATGTTATATTGCAATTATATTGTTTTAATCTTCAAACATAAATAATAAAAAATATATATGTAATCACATGAGGGGTCACAGTAAATCTGGTATGAAATAAGATAAAATAATCATATAAAATGCATACTACAGATGATGCTAGGATAAAAGATTACAGCTGAAATAAAATATAAAAATTAAATAATAATAATGCATATAAGAGCTGTAATTATGTGTCAACAGAATATGGTACTTGGGCAAAAAATATAAAGAGGTCATTATATTAATTTTAAAATATTTCTTCAATAATATATATATTTTTTGGTTAATCTTTAAAAAAAAATATCATTACTGTATTAATTAAACTTTAACAGTAGAAGAAAATAAATAAAACAAAATGGAAATAAATGAAAAATTTAAAAAAAATTAATCCTTAATCAAATAAAATCAGTCTTATTATTATTGTTTTGCATTAATTTGTATTGTGAACATTTGTCTTACTTTTCCTTGTGAGCTTTAATATCGTCCAACACCTCATCATGGGTCTTAAGCATAGTTTCAGCACTTTTAATGTCATGGGGCATCTCAGCACTGGCCAATGTTCTTTTAACTCCACTAGCCCAAAGAAGCTAATGAAAAAATGTGATAATATAATTACTTAAAACATGAAAAAAGATTTTGCCTAAAAAAGAATAGAAGATACAATAATATAGTATATTTTCTACTAGTGATACAGTATCATCAATATATCTTAGGTTATTGATTATCTTTATATTAATGTTTATTAAGCCTATAGCATCTCTGAGATTTTTAAAAATTTGCTCAGTGTATAGATTGAACAAGCTTTGTGATAGGAAGCATCCTTGTCGTACTCTTTTTTTGTATCAATAGGTGTAGAATTCTCATTGTTATATTTTATTATTGCTATTTATTCCTAGTATAAATTACATATTAGTTGTATGTCTGTGTCATCTAGATGTATATTTTTTAGGCATTCTATGAGCTGTTTATGGCATATTTTATTAAAAGCTTTGGTGTAGTCTAAGAAGCAGGCATATATTGGTTTGTTTACTTCTGTATACATTTTTTTTTTAATGTCCTAATATATATGGCTTCTTTTGTCCTATTGTTTTCCCTAAATCAAAAATGTTATTCTTCTAATTCCATATTGACTTTATTTTGAATCCTTGCTTGCATAACTTTTAGAAAGATTTATGTTGCATGGCTAGGCTTTCTAAAATCACGGCATTCAACTGCACCATTGATTAAATTAATAATCCAGAAATTAATTTAAATGACGATCAATAAACATTTAAATTGCCATAAAGTATTTTAAACGAGTTCAGTTTCCATTAATTAAGTACAAAATTTTAATTGTGCTCCATTTCCATTGATTAGAATAAGGAAGGTAAAATAAAAAAGGCAGACCCAAACACCTTGTAGTGACTGCACTGGACAAGAGGTATTTTTTCTCCAGTCCTATAAGTCCAACCTCTCCCCCCCCCCCCCCCCCCTCCCACTTCCCCCACAGACCCCAGTAACAGGAAAATGCTGTAAAGACTGTAAGTAAGAATAAGTAAAGACTGCACCAACCACACAATTTATACTCACAAGATCCTTGGCATTGTCATTGAATCTTTGCTGGTTGTGTCCATCACCCAAAGCATCTTTCCTTGCTTTAGCTTGATCCTGTTTATAAAACATTAATCAATTTCAGCACGTTTTAGAAAATGTATTTCTAATTCCAAATAAATTAATTTTATGCTGCCTTTTATTTTGTATTTACTTCTCTAGAAACTTTGAATTATACTTTACCATTCAAGATATATCTGTTAGACTGATTTAGGTTTATATTTTTGTAGTAAAAGTTAAAAAAAAAAAAAAAAAAAAAAGTAAAGATCCCCATCATCCAAGTGACATATAGGGAATATGGTGTTAGTGACCATGATTTTTGCAGACCTTTGGCACATGATTTTTACAGACCTTTGGCACATGATTTTTACAGACCTTTGGCACATGATTTTTGCAGACCTTTGGCACATGATTTTTACAGACCTTTGGCACATGATTTTTACAGACCTTTGGCACATGATTTTTGGGATAATGTGGTCACTATTATACCTGTACCACTTTACTTTCCCATAAAAAAATCTGGTACCCATTTAAGGCTGTGTTAACCTGGAAACTGTCAATAGGATCGAACCTGACCTCTTGTCCTTTATAGTCCAGTTCTCCAACCATGGGCTATCACAGCTCTCTACTTTCTAGTAAGTAAAATATTAATGTAATAGATTCTGCCTAATGAACAGTTGATGAAGGCAAACAAATAAACTGCAATAAAACTGTATGAGGTGATGTATATAACTAAGTGGATTTAAACCTGATGTTTACCAATCAGATGGGTGTGTGTGATTCCCTTTAGAGCCCAAATTTTGCTAATATCAAAGTGAAAACTTAATCTGTATCATGCAAAACCAATACTAAAAAAGAAATATCACATTTTGCGGATGGGCATAAACATAGCTGCTGCATTTCTGTGTCACTCCACTGGGTCTTCAATCCCCAGCCCAAAGAAACAGCCGACCCCAGAAATTAGATAAATGTTGCAATAGATTGTCATCCGTTATTTAAACAATGTCAGAACAGATAGATTATAAATTAAAGCAGAAGAAAAAGAAACAAAAACAAAAATTATTAGTAAATAAAATTGATCAGCTCAATTTAAAATAAACAGAAAGACATTGAAAATTGTTTGTGTAATCTTTTTATTTATAATTCATTAATAAAATCTTTAGAGTTACGAGTGATCAATATATACTTTTTTAGACGAGTTAGAGCGGTGATTTCATGTTTCCAAGAAACACTGGTTCATTTTTCAGTTGATAAATAGTCAAATAAGCTAAAATGTGTATCTGCCTTGCAAGTTCTTGAATATAACAACGATAAAGGACTCTGTTCCTCCAATCTTTTCAAATGCTAATGTTTAATTTTTTTTTTAGGTTTCACACTCTTATGGTAAAATATGCAATGGAAATACCTTTACCACCGTTTCATAAAATTACCATATTCTGAAAACCATTACTACATTTCATGAAATTATTACAATTTGAAAATCATTGATCTATTTGATAAAACTGCCACATTCATAAAACCAAAACCACTGCATTTTGTAAATGCTTCCCTGCATATAAGCCTATCATTTATGGCATACCTTTAGGTCTCCCCACTCTCCATGTAAATCTTTCTGCCTCTGGTTAACATAGCCTGCTTCATCTGGGTAAGCTGACCTCACACTAAACATCAGGGAAAAATATGTATCTTTAGTTCTAACCAAGAGATGCTGGTTACTTTCATTTTTACAACAATTCTCTCAAAGTTATAATGATTACTCTAGAAGTCTTCTACTTTTGGAGAAACAAAAATTCCTTGACAAACTTCAGGTTTTGACAATTTGACAAAAATGATATATTCTTTTAATCATCTTTTTGCTCTAAACCATGCTTTCTGTATTTCTTTTGAGTATGTGGTTAATTCTGGTCCTGGTCCGGTATCTCTTAATTATTTTATGCACATTTCTTCATGGTTGCTCCTGTTCTTCAACAATGAGGGCCGTCTCCACATCAAAGGTTGGCTACCATGGAGCACCATTCTGCTCTGTCTCTTGCTTTAATGGTGCACGTTGTCATGGGCTGACTTGTCCATCTTTAGATGTTACTCATTCATGTTAGTCTTGGCTCCTCTTAGTTTGGCCAAAATATTGAAAGAATTTCTTTCAGATGAGTTCCATGAAATAATACCAGTCTTAATGTTTCTTTCTCCGTTGTTCTTTTGAATTCCATGCTAAAACACTAAAAGTATGCAGCTATCATTTATTCATAACTTGTTTATTTTTCAGATCTTATAACTTAACAAATAAACTTAAAAAGTGAAGTCATAGATTTAAAAAATAAACTTTACATTGATTACAAATATAATTACATACTTAACTGTTGCTGTACAACTATGAATGTCGATAGTAAGATTATGTAAATATGAAACATTCTGGATGTACTCACGAATCAGCCAAGAAATTCATTCTGTTCATCTTCTCTTCCATAGGGACAAGCTCTCTCTCTAGTTGCTATTTTTACATGAGAGAAAACAACATAAATTGTGCCAGAATGTTTCATTTCATCTTCTTATATTTTCTCTTAAAAATCAGATGAAAAGAATAATTTTGTATAATAATTGTTGTATTTTTTTTAGTAAATTGATATTAAATAGTAGATAGATACTGATTTAGTAATTTATTTAGGGAATCATTGTTTAATATGTGTTAATTCTTGATTTTTGGTTCCTTCCAACACTGCTAGACATCACATAGGGTTTGCAGTGTTTGCCGACATCCAATTCTGTCTTTGGCAGGATGTTCAACTTTAATGAATCTAAAGCCTGCCAACTTTGCGTCTATTATAAGTGTTCTTTTTAGTGTCTCTTTAGGGCTTCATCTTTTTCTTTATCCTGATTTTTCCCCATAGAAGAGAATGTATTGGAATTCTCTTGTTGTCTCTTCTCAACACATGTGTTAATAGTTGTTTTGTTTTATGGTTCATACAACAACATTTTTCTTGTAAATAATTTGTTATTCTGTTGTCCCCAGTAAGAAAATGCAGAAAAATCAGATACAAATCGTTATTATTATATTATTTTTTTAAAAAGTAAAGCAAACATGTTTCTTAGGCTCATATGATTATTTCATTAGTGGCAAGCAGAATTTAGATGTCTTCTATCACTTATGATATAATAGAATAGGGATACTTATTAGCAAATGGAGTGAGTAACACATCAATGTAAATAATTATTTTGATAAATTAGTCTTCTTTATGCCCACTGGCATATAAGGCTAATACTACAAATCTCCATTGCTGGTTGTCTTAAGCCATTTTTCTTTACTTCTCTATAAACCACACTTAAATGAAACTATTTTCCTTTAGTTCTCTATCAGCCATTCTATGTCATTAATCTTTTGATCTTTCTCTTGTTATCTGGAAACCAATGAGAGCTACTCTTGGTATAGCTGTATGAAACATTCTGAAAACATGACCTATCCAGTACCATTTTCTCTTTAGGATTTCTGTACTGATGTCATCACTGAAGTTTCCTTGAGAATATCTTTGTAGAAGATAAAGTCCAAAAATCCCTCAGTTTTGTCTAAAGACAACTGTTTTGAAAGACCTCTAGTTTGAGGTAGATGGTTTTGGCTAATTTCCATGGCTCTGAACAAAACAGTAGGAAGCTTATTACTTTTGGACTTGAAATTTCAGTCTAAGTTCTAATTTTGTGTGATTTCCTCATGCCCCTAAATAATGCTTGACTAGTTTTTGTCAGTCTATATTTGAATAAACTGTGGAGTTAGGCAGAACATAAAGAAGATATCCAGAACTTAAATGGATATTTACACATATAACATATAGTCTGGGACATTATAAAGATACTTATAAGGTAATATACAGAAAAAAGTGGGGAAAAAAAGTACTAGGAGTAAAATATTTGAAAAGAAAACTACACCAAAGCTTAGCAAGACTGATAGGAATAAGTAATGAATATACAATGTAACATATAATCATATGAACATGTCAGTTTGCATGTCCATGTACTGACAGAGTCAGTAAATAAAACAACTAGCACAAAAATGTATACTGCAGATAAAACATATATACATATATTTGTATATTATTATTTTTTTCCTACAAGATTGACAGGGTTTAGGAATCAACAAAACAATGAAAAAAAAGGAACATTGAAAATTGATTCAGAAGAAAGTTCAAAACAGGTATGGTGATTGAGCAAGCAATAAGTAAATTTGAAAGATTAGTCCACAATAGGAATAAATATGAAAGGATTGCGGAAAACCCATGCTTATCAAGAGTGAATACTTAAATGAGTGAATACTTATGAAGAATGAATACTTAAAGAAAGCAGAATCATAAATAAAGTAAGAACAATACAGTCAGCATTAAAGAAACAAGAACCAAACTTTCTCTTATTAAATCTCAAATTGTTAAAATCCCCAACATCAAGCTCTCTAGTGTCTTACAGCATGCTTCCTCTGAAGCGCCTCTATGCCCTTTAGGTCATTAGCAGTTCCTTCATTGGCCAGGGCATTTTTCTTTTCTTTGATCCAATCCAGCAGCTCATCACAGGTAGACTTGAACATTTCAATACTGATGTAGATAGAAATTATACATATATTACTATTTATTGAACATGCAAAATGAGCTGGTACATGACTTTAAGAAAAATAAGACAATACAACTAACTGTTATTTTAAGAGATAAAAATATTACATAAACAACAGTAGCATAAATACATTTTAAAAACAAATTATTTTAGCATTCATGAAGTATAGTGGAATACATCATGGGTCCTTTGAAAATAACACTTAATTAATAGCAAAGATCATATGAAAACATAAAGAGTGTACAATTTCTGTCCCATTGTGTTATCTTTGACTCAGAAGGATTATAGACAGATTAATGATTAGATTACAGACTTCCAATAAATTAATAGTTTGGTAACTGACTGGAGTATTAATATTTAGTTTACAGACTACTCAAAACATGACTTAATTTTTCCAAGCATTCATTTTAAAATTTCAGACTACAATACATTAATAATCAGGTGATAAACTGCTTAATGTAATAACTGTATCATAGAATGAAACAGTGAATAAAGCAATAATGGTAAAATGGCAGATTCTATAAAACATCAATGGCTAATAAATGATAAATAAGCTTGTGTCACATTTTTTAATAAGACTGAACCTGTCTGAGTGCAGTGAGCTCAATTCTTTTAATTAGTAATATGTAATGACAGTCTAACGATATATTTTTAAAATCAGTAATGGTATAATAGTGTACTATATTTGATTGTTATGACTGCTACAGTTAATGATTACCTTGAAGCTCCTTTGAGACTCTTTTCCTTCTCCATTTTCAGATAATTCAATCTGGTCCATCTGTAAGTCACATACAACATTTTAAACATAACAAATAATTAATGTTGTTAACAGATGACAAAATATACATGGAAAACAAACCAGTGAAGAGATCGATCACTTTATCTATCTTGGAAGTCACATTGATTGAGAAGGGGATACAAGCAAAGAAATTAGAATCAGAATAGCTAAAGCAGCAATGTCTTTCAGAAGCCTTGAAAAGTTGTGGAAATCAAAACTCATCAGCACAAACACAAAACTTAGGCTATTCAAATCAAATGTACTATCAACCCTTACGTATGCGTGTGAAAGCTGGAAAACAACAAGAGATATAGAAACAAAGTTGAACGCATTCGAAAATAAATGTCTCAGGAAAATACTTGGTATAGCGTGGAACGAATTCAAAACAATCCAGGAAATTAGAGAAATCGCAAATCAACCACTAATATCTTCAGCCACAAAGAAAAGATGATGGTCATATGTTGAACATGTGATGAGAAGAGATAATAACCGAATAACAAAGCAAGCCCTCATGTGGGAAACAACAGGTAAGAAAAAAAGAGGAAGACCCAGAGAGACACTGAGAAGAACATTGATGAGAGAGGCAAGGGCAGCAGGTTTTGGCTCCCTCAATGAGATAAGAGCTGCTTGCACAGACAGAGACAAATTTGACAAAATATCTTTAAAAGAATTGAAAACTGCTAGAACAAAAATTCAGATAAGAGAAAGAGTATCTTGGTCTACGTCCTATGGGCCGGCTATGGCTCGAAAGGTCAATAAATAGATAGATAGAATGTTGTTAACTCTGAGCGCATGAAGTATCAATTCAATTGTTATAGAATGTAAGTTTTTTTTTCAAAACCACAGTTTATATAATTATGTTTATGAAATGTTATCTTCATTTCTACCTGTGTTCATGCATATATATTATGAAGGTAATAAATATACTGTAAACTTTTTAATTAGGTGAAACAATTGTCAGGTCTCTAGACTTACTCAATAATATTAGTTAGCAAAAAATATTACTTTTGAGCTCACATTAAAAAAATGTATTTTATCATCCAAAACTTCTATAGGTTATTTGTTCTGCAGCCAGCAATCTCCATCTCTGTATTTTTAAGCTGTCTGAGATTGTGAAATCAAGAGCTGTCCATTATTTGATGCTGTTTTCTCTTAAAAGAGCCAAATACAACACAGCATTCTGTCAATGTTGTGCTACCAGTGACAAACATAGACACTGACATCAAAGGTGAAAAGAAAGATCACAACTACTGAAATATGGATGTCTTTGAATAATTCTTAATGTGAAAATAGGAAACAAAATTATGAAGAAAAGATTGGGAGTAACACTAGTCCTGAGCAACATCCATAGACAACAAAATAAATGGTTTGGATGTGTGACATGATTACCAGCAAAAGGCATCCTACAACAAAAATTAACAACAAAATGTAACAACACAAGATGTATATGAAGACCTCTAAAGAAATGGACAAATGAAATATCTGGTGAACCACAAAGCACTATGTTTGGGACGAACCAAATAGTACTTTAAAAACACTACATTTTTCTCTTGATACCGAAAAACAAAAAGAGAAGAGAGAACAAGACAAATCTTCCCACTTTATTTACCTGCCTCTTTCTTTTTCTCTCACAGATCCACTCAAAGTTGTTTTAGTCAGCTCTATTATGTAAGACACAAGACCATGTCACTTCAATTTACATTTCTTGGCAGTAGTTATACTAGGATCTCTCTCTCTCTCTCTCTTTCTCTCTCTCTCTCTCTCTCTCCTGCTATTCTAATAGTTGCTTGCTGTTCATGATTTAGTGTTTAGTGATACAAAAAGTTGTATTATGTGTGTTGAAAAATCCATATTTTCCATGATGTTCCATAGTTTCTGATATTGTATGCAGTCAAAGGACTTGCTGTAATCTATGAAGCATGCATGCGTGCGTGCGTGTGTGTCTGTGTGAAATATATATATATACACATATATACATAAACACACATACAGGTATATATATTTTTGTTGACCTTTCGAGCCATGGTCGGCCCATAGGGCTCAGACCCAGATACTCTTTCTCTTTTTCTAAATTTTCTTTCCAGCAGTCTCAATCCTTGCAAAAAACATTTATCAAATCCAACCATTTCTTTCTGTTCTGTGCAAGCATCTCAATCTCATTGAGGGAGCTGATTCCTGCTGCCTTTGTCTCTCTGATCAATGCTGTTCTCAGTGTCTCTCTGGGTCTGCCTCTTTTCCTCCTACCTATTGTTTCCCACATGAGGGCTTGCTCTGTTATTTGGTTATTATATTTTCTCATCACATGTTCAACATATGTCCATCTTTTCTTGATTTTATATATATATATATATATATAAATGTATTTGCCCAGCCTAATTATTTACAATGCAACACTATAACATAACACATAAATAAAATAAAAATGTTCAACATGATAAGTTATAGTCAACAGGAAAGGAAAAACATTTTTTTTTACAAAACAAACCCACCTGTCATTAATTTCCTTCTGACGTTTCTTAACTTGCTCCGTCTGAGAACTGCCAGATTTAATGATTGAATCTGCCAAAAGGTTGATGGCATCCAGGCGGCCTTTGTTTGCAGCCAGACTTGTAAGTAGATTCTGGGAGAAAAAAAAAGGCATGCAATGCATCATAAACAATCCTGGTTCAGCCTATTTATTATTACTCTCTGTTTTTTTCTGTTTGCAGATGTTTATGAGTGTTGCTGAATTACCTGTGTATCTGGATAAATTGTATTTGTTAAATCTTGAATTTTTTCCATTAAAATATTTATTTATGATTATTTTCACATACATGAAAGACTTCTAAAACTTTATGCTCCAACCAAAGAGGGATAACAAAATCAAAACTCAAATAATTTTGATGACATTACAGATAGCAAATATGATATCTGTATTTTAAAAGACAATGTAAATCTAAATAATTCTTTTATTAAGAAAATGCTAGTAGCACCGTGGTAACATGTTTATATTAGTAGCAATAGCAGTGAGGTTGTGTTTTTATTAATTTTGTTATATACTCTGAAGGTAACTTTTTTCAACAACCATCTATCTGCTGTATATATTAGCCCTTCTGGTGCTTGGTCTTGTATCTCAATTGGTGATGCCATAAAAATATGTCCTATATGTAAATATCCTTTCATACCTCTGCTTTTCAATATTTCATGCCTCTTTTACTCTAGACATTTGTGTTATGTGAGAGAAAGATTCAGACAAACATACAAACTGAATGAGAGAGATAAATATGAAAATGCAACTCACTTCCAGTTTCTTCTTAACGGCTTCCATATCTTCTGCTAGACTTTCTTTGCTCATCAGAACAACTTCCTACAAGATAAAAACAGCTTTTGAGTAAAGGATAAACATTTAAAAACAAATAAATAAAGTAGATTAATCTAGAATATAACAAACAAACAAACAAACAGCAAACATAAGTTGTGTTGCTATATCAGATATCAGTTTCCTATGGTATGTTATGCAGATGTCTCACATAAGGTGTAGTTGATAAATTGTGAATTAAGAAAGTGAGAAATAATTATGTTTCAATAATTTTTTTTTCCAGGTAGAGTGATGTGACCTGCACTTTGTCAACTAAACTTGATCTTCACCATGACCAGCTTCAAAACTATACAAAGCATTTTATCATCAAATTTCTACATGAACTAGGCACTCAGTTTTATCTATCCTGAAATCTGTGACTGGAGAGAAAAAAGACCAGTAACCTCCACACACACTAATGTGAACTTCGCAAGTCAGTAGGGGGAGATCACTCTGCTCAGAGAAATTACATGAAAATTGAGATAAATAGGACATGTTGGACATGCGACAGGAAACCAGCTGAGTATTAAGGTCAAGTGAAGAACTATGAGAAAAGCTAGATACAACATCTACTATTGAATACTAACAGAGACGACAGAAAAATTTGTTTGACCAAGTGATAAGACAAAAAGAATTAAATGTGACACAATGAGCCATCAACAAAATGCTGCAAGAATAGTAATCAAAGGGCCAACACAAAATGATGTACTGATAGAAGAGATACAAGGAAACATAATTGCAGGAGAGGCCAACAGAAGAGCTGTAGATCGCAAACTATATAATTGTATATCTCCCCACCCATGATACAGTTAAGGCAATTGAAGCAGGATAGAAGAAGATGAAGATACCACACAGGCTTAAAACTGGTGTGTTATTAACATGAGGTCACTATCATATCTCTACACCATATTGTCCCTTTATTCTCATACTAGCTGAAACAAATGGATACAAAAATTTGATGAAATGTTGCCTTAATCAAACTATATATGTATATATATATATATATATATATATATATATATATATATATATATATATACATATATAGCCACCACCATATATATGGCTGATGATGAAGTTAAGGATGATTTTTATAACCAACTGCAACAACTTATAAACAAAATACCAAAACACGATCTTTTAATTGTAATGGGAGACTTCAACGCCAAAGTAGGACAAGATAACGCAGGAGTGGAACATGTGATGGGGAGAGAAGGCTGTAATACAACAAGTCAGAATGGAGAAAGATTAATAGAATTATGTTTAATAGAAAATTTAGTTATAGGTGGGACATTATTTCCACACAAAAATATCCACAAAACAACATGGATATCTCCTGATGATAGAACATCAAATCAAATTGACCACCTATGTATTAAACAACAATTCAGATCATCATTAATAGATGTAAGAGCATACAGAGGTGCTGATGTTAATAGTGACCACAACCTGTGCATTGGGAAAATAAGATTAAAATTTAGAAACCAACAGAAGAGGTCAATTACACATAAAATTGATAGTCATAAACTGAAAGATGAAGCCATAAAGGAAAAGTTTAACATAGAGCTAAGTAATTGTTATTCAGCACTTGGTGAAATAGACTTAGATATCAATGAAATGTGGGACTCACAGAGCAAAATACTAATGACAGCAGCAGAAGCAAGTGCTGGACTGAAGAAAATGGAAAAACGAGCTTGGATCTCAGACACCACATGGAAATACATCAAAGAAAGAAGAGAAGCAAAGAGAGCCATGACTAATGTAAAGACAGATCTTGGAAAGGTTCTGGCAAAAGCAACATACAAAGAATTAGACAACAAAGTGAAAAGTTCGGCAAGAAGAGATACAAGAGCTTATATAGACAACTTGGCAGAGAAAGCAGAGACAGCTGCAATTACAGGAGACAGCAGAACTCTTTATACTGTACAAAAGATGCTGACAAACACCTATACATCCAGTGGAACACCAATTCTAGACAAATCTGGATTAATGCTAACAACAAGCGCAGACATAAAAGCTCGTTGGGCGGAACACTTCAAGGAAATTCTTAACCGTCCACTACCTCACAGTTTAATAGATTTTGAAGCTGAAACACCAGCAGCAGAATTAGATGTAAATTTAGATGACTTCACCTTGAGTGAAATAGAAACCACCTTAAAGCTAATGACCAATAACAAGGCTGCTGGAGAGGATAAGTTAACAGCTGAGATCCTCAAGGCAATTGATAGCCATAATTTAATACATCTCCAAAAAATGTTCAACATCATTTGGAAAACAGAGAAGACGCCTCATAAATGGAAAAAAGGAATCATTGTTAAGATCCCAAAAAAGGGCAATCTTAGAGATTGTAACAACTGGAGAGGCGTGACACTTTTGTCAGTTGCCTCAAAGTTATTCTGTAAAATCATCCTAAATAGAATAAAGGATTCAATAGATACAGTGATGCGTGAAGAACAGGCTGGGTTTAGAAAAGGGAGAAGCTGTCTTGACCACATTTTCACTCTACGACTTATATTGGAGGAACACATTGAAAAGCAAAAACCTTTTGTACTTAACTTCATCGACTTCAAAAAAGCATTTGATAGTATTCATAGAGATTCTTTGTGGAAAATTCTGAAGCAATATGGCTTACCATCAAAAATCATAAATATTATCAAAGACATGTATGATGGTTACACATGTGCAGTTCGAACAGAGGAAGGACTGAGCGAATGTTTCCCAATAGAAACTGGGGTTAAACAAGGATGTATTTTATCGCCCTTGTTATTTGGAATTGTTATGGACTTCATAATGAAGAAATGCTGCACTGGTAATAAAGGCATCGAATGGATACAAGGAGACCATTTGGAGGACCTCGACTTTGCTGATGACATAGTTCTCATCAGCAGTCAGATAAAAACGATGCAGGAAAACACAAATGAACTATCATCAATAGCCAGCAAAATTGGGCTTGAGGTCAATCATGAAAAGACTAAAGTCATGAAAAGTTTAATTCCAACAAGTGACAAAATATACATGGAAAACAAACCAGTAGAAGAGATCGATCACTTTATCTATCTTGGAAGTCACATTGATCGAGAAGGGGATACGAGCAAAGAAATTAGAATCAGACTGGCTAAAGCAGCAATGTCTTTCAGAAGCCTTGAAAAGTTGTGGAAATCAAAACTCATTAGCACAAACACAAAACTTAGGCTATTCAAATCAAATGTACTATCAACCCTTACGTATGCGTGTGAAAGCTGGAAAACAACAAGAGATATAGAAACAAAGTTGAACGCATTCGAAAATAAATGTCTAAGGAAAATACTTGGTATAGAATGGAACGAATTCAAAACAAACGAGGAAATTAGAGAAATCGCCAATCAACCACTAATATCTTCAGTAATAAAGAAAAGACGATGGTCATACGTTGGACATGTGATGAGAAGAGATAATAATCGAATAGCAAAGCAAGCCCTCATATGGGAAACAACAGGTAAAAGAAAAAGAGGAAGACCCAGGGAGACACTGAGAAGAACATTGATGAGAGAGGCAAGAGCAGCAGGAATCGGCTCCCTCAATGAGATAGAACTGCTTGCACAGAACAGAGACAGATGGCGAGATTTGATAAAATATCTTTAAAAGAAAACTGCTAGAACAAAAATTCATATAGGAGAAGGTGTATCTTGGTCTACGCCCTATGGGCCGGTTGCGGCTCGAAAGGTCAATAGATAGATATATATTTGCATTTTGCAAGAGATTTTACCTCTGATGAAGTCCCTAGAAACAAGGAACTGAGTTTTGCGCGTTCATCCATTTTTCTCTGGCAGCCGTGTGCACAGGGGTCCCTCGCCACACAGGCAGATAACTCCGTCTTCGGTGGTACTCATATTTTTTCTGTCCATGAGTAATTGACGATTCAAACCGGGCCTCACTGATGAGACTAGGGATGGTTGCCACAGAGAGAAATCATAAATAAAAATTCCAATTTGTCCAGCCGGGATTTGAACCCACAACCTCTCTGTCTCAAGGCCACGAGACCAACCAGTCCCCATAAATATATATTTGCTAGAGGCTTGATTGTATAAAGCAGCAATGTCTTTCAGAAGCCTTGAAAAGTTGTGGGAAATCAAAACTCATCAGTACAAACACAAAACTTAGACTATTCAAATCAAATGTACTATCAACCCTTACCTATGCATATAAGAGCTGGAAAACAACAAGATACAGAAACAAAGTTGAACGCATTCGAAAATAAATGTCTAAGGAAAATACTTGGTATAGCATGGAATGAATTCAAAACAAACGAGCAAATTAGAGAAATCTTCAATCAACCACTAATATCTTCAGTAATCAAAAATAGATGATGGTCATACGTTGGACATGTGATGAGGAAAGATAATAACCGAAAAACAAAGCAAGCCCTCATGTGGGAACTAACAGGTAAGAGGAAAAGAGGCCGACCCAGAGAGACACTGAAAAGAACATTGATGAGAGAGGCAAGAGCAGCAGGAATTGGCTCCCTCAATGAGATAGAGTTGTTTGCACAGAACAGAGACAAATGGCAAGATTTGATAAAAGATCTTTACAAGGATTGAAAACTGCTAGAATAAAAATTGAGATAAGAGAAAGAGTATCTGGGTCTATGCCCTATGGGCTGGCTACGGCTCAAAAGGTCAATATATATATATATGTATAAAAGTCACACAAATAATAGTCCATTGATATAAATACCTTGTCCTTCATCCAAGCTTCAAACTCATTGCATTCACTGAAGAAATGGAATAATCTCACAGCATCTTCAAGACTGATCTTCCTAGCCTGAAACATATACAGTAATTAAAAATTATAATAATGAATGAAAATGAAGAGCAGTAATTTTACAAGTAGTCTCCTTTGAAATAGAACTGCATATGCATTGTCTCTCCTATTTTTATTGCTAGAGACTTGATTGTATTGTTTTATCTCTTAGAATTAATAAAATCTGATCTTGCATAATCCTTCCTTCTGTTTTTGATGGACATGTCTCATGTTCTCTAATATAAACCTTGATGTCATGTTTAATTTTTATTTTCTTCCTTTTTTTCTAATCATCACTGTTCTTGTTTTAGATTTCTTCTTCACTTACTATAGTACATTTATTATGTCATCTATTTTGTGTAGAGAGACACTGAGAAGAACATTGATCAGAGAGGCAAGAGCAGCAGGAATTGGCTCCCTCAATGAGATAGAGTTGTTTGCACAGAACAGAGACAAATGGCAAGATTTAATAAAATATCTTTAGAAGGATTGAAAACTATAAAGTAAAAATTTAGATAAGAGAAAGTGTATCTGGGTCTATGCCCTACGGGCCGGCTACGGCTTGAAAGATCCATAGATAGATAGATAGATTTTGTGTATCTGTATGTACATTTTGTTGAGTGTTTGATGTAATCACTGTGTTGTTTGTATATCCTCTATTATATAATAACTGTTTTTTTTAGTAACTTACAATAATCACTTTAGTATTTGTACATCATTTGCAGTAATCATCACTAGGTCATGTGTAAAAATATGTGATAATCACAGGGTGTATCTCTGTTATAATTCATTATTTCATACAAAAGACAGAAGAAAAAGAAAGAGTTCAGTCATGTTCAGTGGCATGAAAGGATATTGTGATGGTGCTGATATTTGTTATTACTGGCACATTTCTGAGTAGTGTGATAAATATTATACTCATCATCATGTGCCATACCGGTTGGCGTGGGCGATCATGTCCTTCCACAATCTTCTATCTATAGTGCATTATATCAGTTCTGTTGATGACTGTTTTTCATGCCATGACACCAAGCTATCCAGTATTTTCTCTCTTTGTCGTCCGCGATCTCTCTTTCCTTTTATTTTGCCAGTTGTGACCAAGTATTCCATCTTTCCTCTTCTCATGATGTGCCTGAAAAATGTTGATTGCTTTTTTCTGTTTTTTAAGAGTTCCCTTTTTGTGTTGGCCTCTTTGAGAACTTCCTCATTGGTCTTTTTAGCTGTCCAGGGAACTTTTAACATTCTTCTGAGAAATTCCATCTCTGTGGCCTCCAATCGTCTTTTCATTTGTTTGTCTACTGTCCATGGCTCATTTCCATAGGTCAGAATTGGTTCTATATAGCACCAATGAACTCACTTTCTCATTTCTATTGACATAGATTTGTTGCATAAGATATTTTTAATTTTCTGAAATGCTATTTTAGCTTGAGCTATTCTGCTTTTTATTTCCGTGGTGCATCTTTCATCTGATGTTATTATTGTGCCCAAGTATTTGATGCGTAGCACTTGTTTCAAATTTGTCCTGTTTATTTTTATGTTGCATGATGGTGATGATTGTTTATTCGATATGACCATTACTTCTGTTTTCTTACTATTCAGACTAAGACCCTTCTTGATGCTTTCTTTTACTATTATGTCTATCATTTCTTGTAGTTCATTCTCTGTCTCTGCTATTAAGACTGTGTCATCCACATATCGCAAATTATTTATGTTCTGACCATTGACTTCAATTCCTTGTTTGTCTACTATTGATCTCATAATATGTTCGCTGTAAAGTGAAAACAAATCCGGTGACAGAACACAGCCTTGTCCGACTCCTTGTTTTATAAGTTGAAATTGTCCTGTTTGGTTGTTAATTCGTATAGCTGCTGTCTGTTGCCAGTATATGTGTTTTATGATTCGCAGATCCTTGCCATTAATGTTTAATTTCTTCAGCATATTGATTATTTCCACATGCTTTGCTTTGTCAAATGCTTTTGTGTAGTCTATAAAGCACATATATAGATCTTTCTTTGCCTCTATAGATCTTTCTATCAATGTTCTTAAGATGTATATTGCATTATTGGTGCCCTTTCCTTCCACTATTGTTCCTCACTTATTTCTGGTTTTATTTTGTTTCATACATGTCTCATGATGATTCTTAGTACTATTTTCGTCATATGGCTTATGAGACTAATAGTGCGATGGTCTTCACAATCAGTGGCGCCTGACTTCTTCGGTATGGCTACAAAGATAGATTTTAGTAGATCTTCGGGTATGTGTCCAGTGTTATATATGTCATTGAGTAGTTTTGTTATGACTTGTACTCCAAGCTCTCCTAATGCATTTATCTCTTCAATTGTTATATTGTCGAGACCTGGAGCTTTGCCTCTTTTCATGTGTTGAATTGTGTCCTCCACTTCACTCTGCATAATTGGTGGTCCTGTGTCTTTGTTTGAATTGTTTAACTCTGGTCTTTCATCATCATAGAGTTGACTGATATATTCTGTCCATCTTTCTATTGTCTTCTCCTGTCCCATTATTATATTTCCTTCCTTTGACTTAACACATTCTGAAACTTTGACTTCTTTTCTTCCTGTTAATTCATTTAACTGATTGTGCATAAATTGTGGGTCTTTCTTTTGTTGTTTTTCCATTTCTTCACATTTCTGTTTTAACCATCCTTCCTTTGCTTCTCTGCATGTGTTCTGGATCTCTTTGTGCAATATTTTATATGTCTGTTCTTCTTTCTTATGTCTTCTTCTGTCATCCATTAGTTCTAATATTTCTTCTGCCATCCATTTCTTTTTGTTGATTCTTTTGGTCACTGGTATTACTTCTTTTGATGTTTGTTAAATTGATTGTTTGAGCATTTCCCACTGCTCCTCGATGTCCTGTATTTTCTCAATAACATTATATCTATTTTGTACTATCATGCCATACTTATCACTCATCTGTTTATCTACTCTTAGCATATCTAGTTCTAATTTTATATTTCTTGGGGATTTATGTGCCTTCCGCAGTTTTATTCTTATCTTTCCAACTACTGGTACATGGTCACTATTGCAATCTGCTCCTGGCCTTGTTTTAACAGATGCTAACCCATTCCTGAATCATCTCTGTACCAGTATAAAATCAATTTGATTGTGTACTTTTTTGTCTGGGCTTTGCCATGTCCATAGTCGCCTAGGGTGTTGTTTGAACCAGGTGTTACCTATAATCATTTCATGTGTCTTAGTCCAACCTATCAATCTATTCCCTCTGTCAATCGTCTCTCCAAGGCCATGCCCCCCCCCCCAGTCACATTTTGCACTTTAGCTGTTCCTACCTTTGCATTGAAATCCCCTAATATAATAGTTATTTCTTGTGATTTCCACTATTCCATGGTCATCTCTAGCTCATATTATACTAGTGTTATATATCTTCCCAGACAAAAAAAAAACAGTACTCATTTAAGGTGAATCTAGAAGCCATGAATTGAGATTGAGCTTATCATTCTATCTTCAGTATACCAGTTCACTAATCATTGCAATACTGTGGTTCTCTTTTATTTACATATAATCTGATATAAAGATTAGAGTAGTCATCCAGTGGATACCATCACACTGTAGTATAAAAGGAAACAAATGTGCAGACAAACTAGCTGAGGTGGGATGGAGATTACAACAAGAGAACCATCTGGCCCGATACGATGAAGCAAAATTCATCATGAGTGGCCAGTATAATGAAAGATGGAAATAAGAACACCCAAAGTATAGTGAGTGGGATGGATACCTCCAACTGTCAAAGAGGGATCAAGTCATCATTCTTTGCCTATGTACTGGCCACAACAGAATGAAAAACCACATGTTCACCAAACTCAAAATAAGAACCACCAGCCAATGCCACTGTACCCTGGATAAGATGGCAACAAAACACATTCAACAGGATTGTCCCCAGTACACAGACTTGAGGAGGACAATGTAGCCTACACCCACCTCCCTGGAAAAGAAACTCTACGGGGCAACCGTATCACTGAAACTGACAACTACCTTCATAAGAGAGTTCAGAGTCCCTGTTTGAATGAACCATGATCGCAGAAGCAAAAGAAGATATAATGAATGTGTAATTATATTAGTATTGTTAAAAAACCTTAAACTTTTCGAGTACAAATTTGTATTCAAATGACCCAAATAATCTAAAAAGATACAATAGAAGAACAGATTGATGGATAACTCCAGACTGTAATTTTATACTTTCTTTCATGTCATACTTTCTATTCCATTGTCCTTTTGAGCCGAAGGCAGAAATTCTAGACTCTACCTGACGATCTTTGCTATTTAGTATCATTTTTCACACAGGACCCACAATATGTGTCTCACCACATATCCCTATTCTGGACATGCCTTTTAACAAGGAAACTGATGACCGCTGCAGTTACTTCTCACCTCAGTGTGCTTTTTAGAGTAGATTTCTGTTTTGTTTCAAAAACAAAGGATGTTTCACAATTGCTGTTTGTTAGGACATAAATGACCGTCTATAGAAAGATGAAGAAAAACAATCCTCCATATGCTGCAAATTATTATCAGCATGTTAGAAAAAATATGGAGTCATCAGTCGCTGGACACTGCGAGACTTGCTGAGGAGGAGATCTGAGCACCTATGGACATGTTTGGAGTGCAACAATGATGACCTGCAAACAACTCAATAACAATGTTTCTAAAATCGCAAATTAATTTTTAAATTCTTAATCTGTTTAGTTAAATCTTAATTTATTTTGAACCTTGTCAAATATTTTTTACCAAAAATTTTAGCACATGAGATTATACGAATGTGCACTGTCATTACTTGCATGCAAATATTAAGGTGGCCAAATTGTGTGTAGCAATATTTATAACACAACTATTATTTATATGTTGCTTGTTTTCAAATAATACTAGTCTTATTGCAGAATACTGAATTTTGAACTGATCTGCTGTGGATGGAAGATTCGGTTCAATCTCGATTGCCAACATTTATGTTTATTCAGTTTTAAATGGCATCAAAAATGTGTGTATATATATATATATACATATTGTGTGTGTGTTTGTGTGTGTGTGTGCGTGCGTGTGTGTGTGTGTGAGTGTGTGTGTTGTGCTGAAAACATTGCCTGCAAAATATATGCCAATGGTAACAAAATATGGGTATTGACACATATTCTCTAAATGCTATATTCTCTCTCTCTCTCTCTGCGTTCAGGACTCAATCAGAGTAAGGATTCCAGACTCTCATATGAAGTCAGCTGTCAGGCTAAGTGTGTTGATCACCCCCACAGACAGAACATCACAATTACAGTCTGTCAGATCCACTCTAACTGAACACACGTTAATACATTGCACTGTGTTCTGCGCCAGTGGCCCAGTGTATCCGATTTCAGCCAGCATTTTATTCGGGTTTGCTTTACCTAGCCTTTGATTGTCCCCAATCTTCCTGCAAGGCAGCAGATTGTCTTTTCTGTAGGGGGATTCTGCACTTAGATGGTAGGCCCTCCCAGGTTTACGAGCACCATCTGCCCGAGTCACTAGAGGTGACTAACACAGACATGCACACACAAAGATGTGAGATGTGACTAACACAGACATGCACACACAAAGATATGAGATGTGACTAATACAGACATGCCAGCGAATAAAGACTTGATCTACAGCGATGGCCAACGAACTGTGTACACACATTTATTATCAAACCCGTGGATTACATTTTAAAAAAATCCGCCATCTCAATGTGGTTACAGATAGCGTGAAATTCTCTAATAGAATGAGATAAACCGTTGGAGACAAGGAAAGTCAACATTGTTTACATGGCTTGGACGCAAGAAGCGTCCATTTTTTCAAATGCTATATTCTAGACATGTTCTTTTGACTTTAGAGAATTTTTCACACTTTTCTTTGGATGAATATCTCTACAAAACAGAATATAAATGATAAAAAATATAACAATCAAACCTGTGAAAGTTTGCTGAGTTTGGCATATTGTGTGGTAAGTCCCCTCTGTCTTGTTTCTACATTGTCTTTGTCAAAGTGCAAATTACCCTTGGAACGAACTGAAAAATTTACATCAAATACTAGATTCAGTTAGCACTATTTATATCTAAATTGATTAATCAACATTTCTGAGATAGAAACTTTTGACACAAGTGACAAGAGAAAATGACAGAACAGAAAAGAAACTTCTGATAATGTAACTATTTTTTTTTATGTCAAATGAAATTCTGACAAGTCTGACTACAAAACAACCAAAATGACAAAGGAAATTCTGACATGTCTGACTATAAAAAAAAACCAAAATGACAAAGGAAATGCTGACAAGTTTGACTACAAAACAACCAAAATGACAAAGGAAATGCTGACAAGTTTGACTATACAACAAACAAAATCAAAATAAACTTATAACATGTGTTACTACCAAAAATGACAAATCTGTCACATAAGTGCCTAGTTTATCTTATATATGATCATCATCAATATAAACACATGACAAATTCTTTGTTAGCAATAAACAGTCTCACATTTATCTCTTCTTTCTTAAAACATATTTAAAATTACGTTAAATATATAATTATAAAATAGAACACACACATGCATGCACACACACACATAAATATAAAGGAGACATGATAAAAGTCTCTAATTTCTATATAGAACCAATTCTGATCTATGGAAGTGAATCATGAACAGTAGACAAACAAATGAAAAGATGATTAGAGGCCACAGAGAAGGGATTTCTCAGAAGAATGTTGAGAGTTCCCCAGACAGCTAAAAAGACTCATTCTGAAATAGATAAGCACAAAAAGAGAGCTCCTAAGAAACATCAGAAAGAAACAATCCTCAGCATATTTTGGGCACATCATGAAAAGAGGAAAGTTGGAATACTTGGTTACAAATGGCAAAATGGAGGCGAAGGCGCGCCTCCTAGCACTAGAGCTGGAAGTTGTCAGCGACCCACAGCTGATGGCTTGTGCCAGGATCGGTGAACCAAAACCATCCAGACCCTGCTCCACCTCTCCGTGGTGCCTCTAGTAACAGATTAACCTGTCTAGTCTGGCCAAGCGAGCAGGAATCGAAGAGGGAAGACAACCCGGTACTCAAAAATGTTGTGCTGAAGTTGGATGTGTTGGGCCGAAAGGCGCAAATATAACAGTTATACTGCAAACCACAACACAACGCAGACACGCCCACTTGACGTCCTTTTAAGGACGGATGACGAAGAGGAATTCTACAGTCTACGAATACCCTAGAATACTTTAGTCATCGGGCGAACGCAAACAAGCAAATGGCAAAATACAGGGAAAGAGAGATCACGGATGACAAAGAGAAAAGATACTGGATAGCTTGTTGTCATGGTAATGAAAACAGTCAACAGAAGTGATACAGTACATTGTGGATAGAGATTTATACCAAAGAGAATTATACCAAAATAAGGATACAGAAAGCAAAGTGAGCTTTCATTACATTAGAACCATTTGGAAATCAAAATAAATTAGGTTAGATACAAAAATTTAAACTAAAATTACTGAGGGCATGTATCTTCCTGATAGCAACATATGGTTATAAATCATGGACAATCTCTCAAACAGGAAGGAAGAAAATCGATTCATTCAAAACAAAATGTTCCAGAAAAATCCCTCAGTTAGCTTAGATAATGAAAAAGAGCAAAAAAGACATTTAAAGGACATAAATATTAATAATAACTGGTTTATAAACAACATTCTTCAGAGGAAATTAAAATACTATGTCTGTCAAAAGATACAGCACTGGGCTGGAAAGAACTATAATGGAAGGCATGGTTCCTGGATGACACATCAGGGACAGTCAAAAAAGAAGATGCTTTCAAGACATCAAAGAGACCCTGAACATGACAACAGAAGAAGTGGGAGTTTGACTACAAAACAACCAAAATGACAAAAGAAATGCTGACAAGTTTGACTATACAACAAACAAAATCAAAATGCACCAATGGAGATCTGACTAGAGACAGAGATTCTTTCAGATGGGCAGTGGTGAATGCAATGTTCTGCAAAGAATGTGCGACCTAATGATGAGATACAAAATATTAAGTCAGTCCTGCTGTATGATTATGAAACATGGAGAGCAACAAAAGTTATAATGAAGAAAGAGATTTTTGTTAATGGATGCATGCACAGAGTAAAAGGATGGAAATGGCAGGACAAAATTAGTAACTTAGAACTATGGGAAAGTACCAGACAAGCACCTGTGGACAAAGATATGTTACAAAGATTAAAGCGTTGGATTGGGCACATACTGTAAAAGCCAACTGAAAGTATTACACAATAGATACTTTTGGAATCCCTAAGGGGAAGAGTTCCTGTGTGTTACCGGGGCCTCATTATGAGGGAAGTAAAGAATAGTGACACTGTGACCTTCCAGGCATGTCGTAAGAGGTGACTAAGGAGATTGATCGATGGCTTGACAAGCTGTCATTGTAAAAACTATTGTTATGGAAACAGCACCATATATTTTAGAGCAGTGATCTCTGTAATATGTGCCACTTTGGCACGCAAGGTTTCTGTTTTTGAGATTGTGGTTCTGCCCTATGTACCGTCTTCAGCTCAAAAGGACAATAGATAGAGAAGGGGAAGAGACAAAAGGGAAGGGAAAATATGCTTGGAGAAAACAGTGGAAACAAAGATGAAAAAGTTGGGGAAAGTGACATTTTGAGATAGTGGCACCAAACAGGACAGCATGAAAGTGTTTGTTGAAGACCTATGCTCTGCAGGAAGTTGAAAAAAGAAGATGATTAAAATGATGACTAGAATAACAGTAATATTATTTATGAAACTATCTTTTTAAATAATTAGCTATTAAATTATGTGCCTACCAGATGGTGCCCTGCGCACTTTCGATGATTTCTCCTTTTTCTTCTTCACAACCTCCTTCTTGATTACAGTCTTCTTGACCTTGACCTTCTCAGGTACTTTCACCAGCTGTTTAACCACCTTCTGAACAGCTAGGGGTTCAACTTCCTTGACATAGTTGGCTGGGACAAAGCCTTCAGTTGCATCTGCCTTTCTCACCTGCCACCAGTCTTGGTTTGTACGCTGAAGAAGTATCATTACCTGCACAAAAAGAGAGATTACAATAGTGGTGATAGTCGCAGCAAAGACTTTTATAAGGAATGGTATAACATCATTTGAGACTGTGCTAAGGCAAAACTTAGAAGAGAAAAGACTCATGAAAAAGGATGGAAAACCCTGTGGATCAGTGGGCCTGACTTGTTCATTCTGTGGCCGTGTGTGTTTGTCAAACATTGGTAGAATTAGCCACGAGAGAAGCTGTTCGTGTATATATATATACACACACACGTATACACTCACACACACATATGTGTGTGTGTGTGTGTGTGTCATCATCATCAAGTACCAAGCCTGCTGGCGTAGGTGATCACGTCTCTCCACAACTTTCGATCACGAATGTTATTTATCATTTCTGTTGTTGACCTTCTGCCAAGCCATTCTCTTAAGCTGTTGGATGTTTTTTCTCTTTGCTTCCCTCTCTCTTCATCCCTCAATTTTCCCAGTTCTTACAATATATTCCAGCTGTTCTCTTCTCATTACATGGCCAAAAAATGATGATTGTTTCTTCCTAATATTGGAAATAGTTCTCTTTTTGCTTTGGCTTCTTTCAGAACGTTTTCATTACTCTTCTTAGCTGTCCGTGGTATTCTTAATATTCTTCTGTAAAATCACATTTCTCTCCAGTGATTTTCTTGTCCATTGCCCTATTGCCCATGATTCACATCCATATGTTAAAACTGGTTCTACATAACATTTAAGATATATATTTGTATCTGGTCAAAAAACACAAATTTCAGCAGTTCTGCATAACGTATTACACTAAACACGCTTGGATTGTCTGAAAGGTTCTTTTTCATTTTTCAAAGTTTATTACAAATTAATTAAAGAAATTAATGAGCGACTGGCCGTAGTGTCAAAAAGCAATGTTTCGCTGGCTGAAAAGCTGACGTACAGTCCAGAAAACCCACGGTAGACAGAAAGGATTTTTTCTATTGGGGGTGAAATCATCATCATCGAGTGCCATCTCCACAACGAAGGTTGGCTACTATGCAGCGCCATTCTGCTCTGTCTCTTGATTGATGGTGCAGGTTGGCTTAGGCTGATTTGTCCATCTTTTCATGTTATTCGTCCATGTTAGTCTTGGTCTGCCTCTGCCTCTTTTACCCTGTATTTTCCCCTCCAAAATTACTTTTAGTAGGCTGTTGTTTCTTTCAATATGGCCCAAAAGTGACATTTGTCTTGTTTGAATTGTGTTTAGTATTTCTCTTTTCATTTTTAGAGACTTTGAGACATCTTCATCATCATCATCATGTGCCATACCGGTTGGCGTAGGTTATCATGTCCCTCCACAATCTTCTATCTACAGTGCATCGTATCAGTTCTGTTGTTGACTGTATTCCATGCCATGACACCAAGCTATACAGTATTTTCTCTCTTTGTCGCCCGCGATCTCTCTTTCCTTTTATTTTGCCAGTTGTAACCAAGTATTCCAACTTTCCTCTTCTCATGATGTGCCCGAAAAATGTTGATTGCTTCTTTCTGATGTTTTTTTAAGAACTCCCTTTTTGTGTTGGCCTCTTTGAGAACTTCCTCATTGGTCTTTTTAGCTGTCCAGGAACTTTCAACATTCTTCTGAGAAATCTCATCTCTGTGGCTTCTAATCGTCTTTTCATTTGTTTGTCTACTGTCCATCATTCGCTTCCATAGGTCAGAATTGGTTCTATATAGCACTGATGAACTCTCTTTCTCATTTTTATTTGAGACAAAGGGGGTGAAATAAATATCCTTAAGTCTAGAGGCGACTGCTTTGGACCCCCCCCCCCCTTGGGACATACACCAGCAATGGTAAATGGTGTCGTAAAGATGTGTTTTTTCTTAAGATAGTGGCGATCTAGGGGACACAATTATTTAATAGACTGTTATTAGGTACAAAGACGAAACAACCATCATTGCCATGTAATGAGAAGAGAACAATTGGAATAGGAATATATTGTAACAACTGGGAAAATTGAGGGACGAAGAGATAGAGGGAAGCAAAGAGAAAAAATAGCAGACAGCTTAAGAGAATGGCTTGGCAGAAGGTCAACAACAGAAATGATAAATAACTGTCGAGATCGAAAGTTGTAGAGAGACATGACAGAATTGACTGTTTCCCCTATAAAAATCTGCAGTTAGTCATTTCAATATACGAGCACTAATACCATATTCCCTTCAGACATAGATGAAACCCTTTATGGGATTGATTTTAAAATATATTTATTTAAAATTAAACTGGGTATTTATTGATTCTTTTTAAAACATACGAATTATAAATAAATAAGGGTTCTGAAGTAAACAAATTTTAAAAATAATTTATAATGATAATAATATTAATATATTCTGAGGGAGGGAGGTAGGGTGCGCTAGTGATTCAGTCAATGATCATGGATCTACAACTATGCAAGTACGTCTAAACTGCGTGAATTTCAGGTAAAAACTGGAGACTAAAGATAGGAATGCTATGGGGCAAAATACATAAGAATAACATCATCAAGCGCCGTGCCTGCTGGCGTAGGTGATCATGTCTCTCCACAACTTTCGATCTCGACTGTTATTTATCATTTCTATTGTTGACCTTCTGCCAAGCCATTCTCTTAAGCTGTCTTGTATCTTTTCTCTTTGCTTCCCTCTATCTCTTCATTCTTCATCCCTTAATTTGTCCTGTTGTCACAATATATTCCAGCTGTTCACTTCTCATTACATGGCCAATAAATGATGATTGTTTATTCCTAATATTAGAAATTAGCTCTCTCTCTCTCTCTCTCTCTCTCTCTCTTTGCTTTGGCCTTTCAGAACGTTTTCTGAATTTATAAGAATAACAGAACTGGTGTAATCAGTCTCCACACACTGACGGATTTACTGGGGAGGAGATCTGAGCACTTATGGACGTGTTTGACGTTCAGTGTGCATGATCCTAAACTAAACTTTACATTACTTTATAATTTTACAGGAAAAAAAGGAAAGACAAAAAGGCCTAGTGGTAGAAAAGACATAAATTAATTAATGATATCAATGACTGAACGTGGATAATATTTGATCATAAAACTTAGAAACTTGCACACAAAAGAAAGAATGAAGTAAGATTGTAAACAAATCATGTTGGTGTGCCAAAGGCTCCTAAGGGATCAGGTATTCAAACTGGGCGGTAGATTTTTATTATTTCTTTATATAAAAGAAAAGGCATCTTGTTGGACATATTTTTATTGTCTGAATTATACTAAAGTGGTTATACTATTTTGTTCATTATGTCAACGTCATGAACATGTCGGTACTGTAAAGTGCTGTAAACACTTTTATGAAATGTCATGAATCTATGAAATATGTGAATTGCCCCGGGCTGGTGATGGGGAAACGTGATATTTGATGATGATATAAAAGCAAATGTATCATAAACTATTACAATCATTAAACTGCTGGTACGTGCCTCATAAAAGTGGATACCTTAAGGATATAAATAAACCAATAATTTGTTCAATACATGGAAAGTATTATTGAAACTTACAATGACCTATTTATTTGGTGTTTGTTGATTGTTTGTGCCTCCCAAAGAAGACTTTTTCTTATCACAATTTGGATCGTTTGTGTGTGTCTTCCTTTAACATAAAGCTGCAACTTTAGAATGCTCTTTTCCCTTTTTCCCCCTCTTACTTAATCGAAAACAAAGTGATGCCCATTGAAGCAAAAAGAAGACCAAGAAAGAAGGCGGTTTCAATCAAAGAGACTTTGAACTTGACAAAAGAAGAGGCGAGAGACCTGTCCAGACAATGATTCTTTCAAACGGACTGTGATGAGAGCTACATTCTACAAAGGATATGCGACCTGATAAATAACACATAACCCTATTTTATAACAGACAAGCAGCTTACAGACATCTTTCTACTCGACAATTTATAAAAGTTAAAAACCTGCGAACCGAGGTACCTGTTAAAACAGACAAGTAGCCTTAGACTCATTTTTTTTATTATAATAATTAAGTGAACATTTTAAGTGTTGAACGAATTCGTAATGTGATGCTTTCTGTAAAAAAAATTATTTCACGCAAGACTGACATAAAACACCTGTCTCGACCTCACAGGTTTGGGAACCGTTGGTCTAGAAAGATCAAGCTTCATACTGTGCGCGGCTCTGGTACTCGCTTCTTCAACGTCACTCGCAGTGACGGTCGTAAATAAAAGCGGGTTGCGCGTCCAGTACAATACGTCAAAGGGAAGTAACAGCCACAAGGTTAATTTCCTAGTCAATGTTTTACTCGCGTTAACAAGAATCACCCGATAATTTAATCGGTATAGAAGTGTTTTTTTTTTTATATTTCTATTCAGATTAGAATTAATTTCCCCTTTGAAGACATCTATAATGTGTTTCCTCATTTGTCTTTGCCGCAGATTCTAGAATAATGGAGCTTTCACTCTATAATTAATCATTATGCCTTTTAACTACTTCTAACATTTAAAATTCATATAATGTTGTTCATTTTGATCTTGTATTATTTTTTATTCCCATTTTCTTTATGATCATTATCACTGGAGTCGCCGTCAAAAATCAAGTAAACATGACGGCAACTTTTGTTACGAAATTTGTTTAAGTACGTTTTCTTCCACACAAAATGTAACTATCATGAAAGTTATCGATATGAGCCACCAGAATAAGTATCAAATCTAGCGTATGAATTAAAAGTGGAAGATGTTGATGGCTAGTTTCCGAGATTGGGCTCAAGACCCGTAAATAAGTAAGTTAAACAGGTTACTGAAATAATACATTTGACTTTACCATTGTTTGTAATTCGCTGAATCGTGTGGTGAGTACCCATTTACATATATTTTCCTATCTTTTTGCCATTTTTTTATTTTTAACTGTCTATTTTATCTCTGGTTTCACTCTAGAAAAAAAAAACACTGCTATTTACGTTGGCCATTCTTACTGTCAGTACGACTCAAATTGATAGGCTGGAGAAAATACAAAATGAAGCCATGCGCATTATCCTGGGATGTACGAGGGACACTCTCTGTGTGGCAATGAGGTATCTTCTTGACTTTCCAACCATGGATGACAGAATCAAGATCTGGAGAGCACGAGCATACCTGAAGATTAGTACAGATACAGAGCATCCATTGCACCACGTGCTCAACACAGAGAAAGGTACCAGGCTAAAAAGAGGCAAATCATGGGTGGGCCGAGCAGAAGATGTCATCAAACAGGTATGTGGGCTTACCAATCTCAGCGTTGGTGAGGAGTGGATACCGGTGCCTACGTCATTCAAGGGGACTTTCTCATGTATTGTCACACTCGACAGGAAAAGTAGGGAACAGAACCCAGTCGTGGTTAATGCTGAGGTCAATGGTCTCATCTGCGATAACACCGATGAGAAAGATGCAGTCATCTATACAGACGGATCTGTAAGACGACACGAAAAAAGTGCATGGGCATTTACAGCACGTTCGGCAGGCAGAATAGCCAAGGAAGACAGTGGTGCATACGCCATGACCACGAGTAGCATGACAATGGAGGTGATGGCAGTGACCAAGGCATTCAAATGGTTAGAGTCACAAGACTACATCCACGCATGTATACTGAGTGATTCGATGAGCATGATAAAAAAGTGGAGGCGGGCTTTGTACGCATGCAATGGGTAGAGTCGTTGCAGAAATCCAAAATACGTAAGGTCACCTTTGTCTATGTCCCTGGACATGCGGGAGTACGGGGAAATGAGAGAGCGGACAGGTTGGCTAGCTGCGCTGTCGTTGAGGACGGGCAACCGATGGATCGGGCGGACGTCATCAATGCACTCCGAGATGTGGGAAGAGCACAGGACTTCGACAAACATAGATCAACGTCGCTTCTTCGGATGATGGAAATGGGAGTTAAGATGGGCACAGCCAGAAATGAGAAACTTGGTGGCCGTGTAAGAAGACTTATCAACCAACATAGAACTGGAGTCGTCAGTCGCTGGACACTGAGGGAATTGCTGAGGAGGGGATCTGAGCACCTATGGACATGTTCGGAGTGCAATGATGATGACCCGCAAATAACTCAATAACTCAATAACTTCTCCATTTCATCTAGCAATTTAAATGTATCTGTTTCCGGATTACATAATTTAGAAGATACTAATTTCCAAGGCTGAGTATGACGTCAGATGTAAATGTTACTTTATCAGATAAGAAGCATCAGAGGAAAGTAGTGATAGACTTCTCAGTTGGTCGACTGTGTAGTTAGTTGTTTGTCAATCAGTGTCAAATGTAATTTAAGTTGCCTTTATTCGCTGATAGAATGGGTTAGAGTGAGGCTGATGCTGCCGATACGAGTATTGGAGTGTCCGGTGGGTGCAATGAAGAGATGGGGTGCTCATTCGCCGTCAGAATGTGTGCGCATTCATTGCATACCAGCCAGGACGAGTTGCGCAACGTCAACCTCGCAATTCTAAAGTAATTGAGGATGGATGCTTCTGTATATTATCCCGAAAGATAGAAGCAGCGGGCAGTATAAAAAGACATAAAGCTCTACTATTTGGGAAAACGGGATAAGGATAAAGATATATAACAATTCATAGCTTTTGGGACTGAAATCAACTAAAATATCCACGCACAAAAATTATAAATTATAAGCATCATATGTTGGTATATGCCCACTGATGTCGATGATGATCTCGTCGTCATAGTTTTCTGTTACCAAGGATTACGAAATGGCTGATCAGGCCTCTACATGTCATACACTAACATTGTCAAATTCCAAATTAGGAAATGGCCGATCAGGCCCCTACACGTCATACACTAATATTGTCAAATTCCAAATTAGGAAATGGCTAGTCAGGCCCCTACACGTCATACACTAATATTGTCAAATTCCAAATTAGGAAATGGCCGATCAGGTCCCTACACGTCATACACTAGCATTGTCAAATTCCAAATTAGGAAATGGCTGATCAGGCCTCTGGTTTTAACCCTACCACAAGCGGTGGGCATTAATCGCATGGAATCAGTGACTTCTTCATAGCATTAGCCTCCCCTGGTCCCTGGGCAATGAGATCCTATGTATAACTCTGTCGGATAACTGCGAAACCAGAAGATCGTGTGTGCACTCGCGCAAGTTAAAGAACCCTTGGCAGGTAAAAGCTGAAAGGAGTTGGCCAAAAATGGCAACTGCACGGGCACAATTGTTAAGGTAACCTGTCCATACCAAAGACGGATGAAGAAAATCGAAAGTGAGAATGTCGCGATAATATTTGTATTGTTAGTATTAATAATTAATATTTAATATTTGTGTGTGATGCGTGCGTGCGTGCGTGTGTGTGTGTGTGTGTGTGTGTGATTATAGTTCGTTCACAAATTCGTGCCCAGAGTTGATCAATTATCTCGGAAACTGTTTGATGAATTTATGTAATTCTTTTTCATGAAATATTATTTTTTCACCTACCTCCAGATTTTATAACACTTAAATACAAAGGTCAAAATCACTAACAGAGAAATATGGAAATGTACCAGTCAAATACCAGTGGATAAAGAGATACAGCGAAGACAATGGCGCTGTATAGGACACAAACTGCAGAAGCCAACTGAGAGTATTATACAACAGGCCCTTTTTTTAGAATCCCCAGGGGAAAAGACAAAGAGGAAGACCAAGAAATTCTTGGAGAAGACAACAGAGGCAGAGATGAAGATGATGGGGGAAGACATGGAATGATCTTAAAAAAATGGCAAGAAACAGAACGACTTGGAAAGTTTTTGTTGAAGACCTATGCTCCACAGGGAGCTGAAAGATAGAAGAAAGAGAAGTACAATTGTAGTCTGAATTTTGCACAAATCGTTGTTATATAATTTTAGGAAAATATCAAACCGCTTACGCTAAACATTATATTTTACTGTAAATTATGTTAATTTTCTAACAATGTAAGCCAAATCCGTGTTACATTTAATAGTAAAATAACCGATCCCTTTTAGATTCCTTGCAAAAGTGCCTGTACAATAACAGTTACCTTTTGCTTAGTGATGAATTTACACTTTAAACTCTTCATGGTTTTAAAAATCAAGTAGTCACTTCACAACAGCTTACAAATTATCACATATACAGGAATATTCATTAATAGTAAATAGTTTGTCAAAATACGCCTCTGGACCAATTTAACAAAAAACCTGAATTGAAATTACCCCAAACAAAAAAAAAACCTCGGAGTGGCATCGTCTTACAAGTTAAGAGTGCGAAACGGTGCTAAGATTGTGTGGTGTGGACGTGAAATTTGCCTTTTTAATTGGTGAGTTGATTACAACAAATGTGGTGCCCAGGGATATTGTAAAATCCTAAATTTAGGACAAGCAAGAAAATAATATTTTTATATACCTAAAAAAAGCAAAAATCTTTCCTAAATGCATGACAGTAGAGCAAAAAATCAGACTGAAGGTCGGTGAAAAAAAAAAAGATTTCACGAAAAAGAATTACATAAATTCATCAGTTTCCGAGATAATGAATAAACTCTGTGGGCACGAATTTCTGAACGAACTATAGAAGTGGGGATGCTTTTATTTTAATTTGGACAGTTTGTATAGTAAGATGGTGCATTATTAACATGAAAGTGTTAATAATCTCGGTTTTATTACATTTTAAACTAAATTCACTGCTGGTCTTCGTTGTTTAGTTGTCATTTAAGCTGCCACAAGTTAAACAATATTTTGAAATGTGTGTGTTTTTTTTTTTTTTTAAATATTATTCGCACAAATTTACTTCAATGTGAATGTTAAATGTTAATTTATTTTTTAAATATTCTATGAAAACAAGTTTCTGCAGTAATTTATGATTTAGTATCAAATCACCTCCCTTTGAAAACTGCGTATTTTTGTGACAAGGTTTGTCATTCCTACTCATTTGGACGTGTATTTTGGTCACATTTAATTCCCTCTTGTCATCCGTCAGCTAATAGTCTCTGGCAATTATGAATCAAATCTGGATAGAGAACACTTAGGTTCAGAATTATCCAATCTCGATAAAGAACACTTAGATTCAGAATTGTCCAATCTGGATAGAGAATACTTAGGTTCAGAATTGTCCAATCTCGATAGAGAACACTTAGGTTCATAATTATCCAATCTCGATAGAGAACACTTAGGTTCAGAATTGTCCAATCTCGATAGAGAACACTTAGGTTCATAATTATCCAATCTCGATAGAGAACACTTAGGTTCATAATTATCCAATCTCGATAAAGAACACTTAGATTCAGAATTGTCCAATCTGGATAGAGAACACTTAGGTTCAGAATTGTCCAATCTCGATAGAGAACACTTAGGTTCATAATTATCCAATCTCGATAAAGAACAGTTAGATTCAGAATTGTCTAATCTGGATAGAGAACACTTAGGTTCAGAATTGTCCAATCTGGATAGAGAACACTTAAGTTCAAAATTATCCAATCTCGATAGAGAACACTTAGATTCAGAATGATCAAATCTTGATAGAGAACACTTAGGTTCAAAATTGTCCAATCTGGATAGAGAACACTTAGGTTCCGAATTGTCCAATCTCGATAAAGAACACTTAGGTTCAGAATTATCCAATCTCGATAGAGAACACTTAGGTTCAGAATTATCCAATCTCGATAGAGAACACTTAGGTTCAGAATTATCCAATCTCGATAGAGAACACTTAGGTTCAGAATTATCCAATCTCGATAGAGAACACTTAAGGTTCAGAATTTAAAATAAAATCTAATTAAACTAGCACATCCCAAACTATTTGGGGTACCAAAATGTAAATACAACATCTGTTCACGAATAAAAGTAATGGAGACAATTCATGTCTTTATAAATATGAGAGCAGTTTCTTAAAACTAGATTTAGAACAACAAGAAGAATATAACTTTTGGACTAAAACAAGTAGCTGTGAGTGGGATGGACAAAAATAAAATCCATTTCCATTTGTGACTGTGGTTTTACTCTCGCCTATATCAAGAAAAAGAGTTCTTAAATGTTATGTAGAGCCAGTCTTAACATATGGATGTGAATCATGGACAATATGACAACAGACAAGAAAATCACTGGAATCTGTAGAAATGTGGTTTTACAGAAGAATGTTGAGAATACCATCGACAGCTAAGAAGAGTAATGAAAACGTTCTGAGCAAAAAGATAGCTAATTTCCAATATTCGGAATAAACAATCATCATTTTTTGGCCATGTAATGAGAAGAGAACAGCTGGAATATATTGTAACAACTGGGAAAATTGAGAATGGCTTGGCAGAAGGTTAACAACAGAAATGATAAATAACTGTATTGATCGAAAGTTGTGGAGAGACATGATCACCTACGCCAGCAGGCCCGGTACTTGATAATGATGATGATATCAAGAAAACAGAAACCTCAAAGGAATACTACACATGTTTTTTTTTTTTAAATCTTCATCTTGACAGATTTTGACTCAGTATCCATGAGATGTCACGTTCTAAGCACGCATGCCCAATGATTGTTTTGTTTCTGTCATGCAGCTCTGCTATCAATTATCCGTTAGAGAGGACAAGTATTGTGTTATAAATATAAGTTATAAAAAAAGTGATTTCTTGCAAACACTTTCTTTCATTTCAAAGTGGTTTCGTGTGCTGCATTCGATGTTAATACTTCTGATTTGTAGGGGAGGGATATGTGTGTAGAGTGAGTGAGAGAGAGTAAGAGAGAGAGAGAGTGAGAGAGAGTGTGTGAGAGAGAGTGAGAGAGACTGTAAGAGATGGAGAGAGAAAGTGAGAGAGACAGAGAGAGTAAGAGAGAGTGAGTGAGAGAGAGAGTGAGTGAGAGAGAGTGAGTGAGTGAGAGAGAGTAAGAGTGAGTGAGAGAGAGTAAGAGCGAGTGAGAGAGAGTGAGAGAGACTGTAAGAGAGTGAGAGAGAGAGTGAGTGAAAGAGTGAGAGTGAGTGAGAGAGAGTGAAAGAGAGAAAAAACAGAGAGAAAAACAGAGAGAGATGGAGAAAGAGAGAGAAAAAAAACAGACAGAAACAGACAGAAAGAGAAATAGAAACAAAAGAGAGAAACACAACAAGAAAATATAGAGAAACAGAGAGATGTAAATAGAGAAAAAGAGAAAGAGAAAAAGAGAAGAGACGGAAAGACAAAAAGAGAGAAACAGAAAGAGAAGTAGCTTGAGAGAGAAACAGAGAGAAGGAAACAGAAAGATACAAAAAAGATAAAGAAATAGAGAGAGACAGAACGAGAATAAAATATATAGTTAAATACAAAGACAGAGAAACAAGAACAGATAGAAAAATAAAGAGAAAACAAGAGAGAAAAACAGAGAAAAGAGAGAGAGAAACAGAAAGATAAAAGGAGAGAAAGAACAACAGAAAGAGAAAATCGGAGAGTAAGAGAGAAAAAAATAGAGAGAAACGTAAAGAGAAATTCGATAGAGAAACATAAATAAAAAAAAAAAGAGCGAGAGGAACAGAAAGGGAAATACATAGAGAGACAGAAAAAGAAGCTGAAGAAGAAAATAAGAGAGAAACAGAAAGAGGAAAAGATAGAGAGAAATGAATACATGGAAACATAGAGAATGAGTGAGAGATATACAGAAAAAGAGAGTAAAAGGCAGAATAGGAAAGAGATTAAGATAATTAAAGGTACACTTTTATTGAAACAAAATAGAGGTAGAGATGATGCTAGAGTAAGTTACGACGCATCTTCTTCTGGGATCGCTCAATGATTAAATAGAGGTAGAGATGATGCTAGAGTAAGTTACGATGCATCTTCTTCTGGGATCGCTCAATGATTAAATAGAGGTAGAGATGATGCTAGAGTAAGTTACGACGCATCTTCTTCTGGGATCGCTCAATGATTAAATAGAGGTAGAGATGATGCTAGAGTAAGTTACGATGCATCTTCTTCTGGGATCGCTCAATGATTAAATAGAGGTAGAGATGATGCTAGAGTAAGTTACGATGCATCTTCTTCTGGGATCGCTCAATGATTAAATAAAGGTAGAGATGATGCTAGATAAGTTACGATGCATCTTCTTCTGGGATCGCTCAATGATTAAATAAAGGTAGAGATGATGCTAGATAAGTTACGATGCATCTTCTTCTGGGATCGCTCAATGATTACTTCGCTCCGTTACCCATCCTTAAACTTAAAAGAGTGTTAAATGGTGTAACTGCGATGTGTCCTTGTCTATAAGAAGTGTGATATTTGAGCCTTCAGCTTCAGGTAAGGTGTATTTTAAGGTTACATCATCATCATCATTGAGTGCCGTCTCCGCATCGAAGGTTGGCTACCATAGGGCGCCATTCCACTCTGTCTCTTGCTTTGATGGTGCAGATTGTCATAGGTTGACTTGTCCATCTTTTGATGTTACTTGTCCATGTTAGCCTTGGTCTGCCTCTCTTATTTTGTATTTTCCCTTCCAATATTACTTTTATTAGGCTGTTGTGTTTTTTAACATGCCCCAAAAATTTCATCTATCTTGTTCTAATTGTGTTTAGTAGTTCTCTTTTCATTTTTAGTTGTTTTAAAACTTCATCGTTTGTTTCTTTTCTTTCCATCCAATTCTTCTTATTCTTCTATAAATCCACATTTCAAAGGCCTGAATTTCAAGCATAAATACAAAAACACATATATCCATGTGAATTACATGCACTTTACACATTAATTTCATGATATTTTGTTAGAATATATAATTCCAAAAAAGGTACAACTTCCGTAATCTTTAAACACTGTGACTGGATTTGACAGAAACTGAAAAGTAATGAAATTCCTATGCTATACATTGCAACAATAACGTCGGATCAGCGATGCGAAGTCAGTCCATTAGCTATAGTCCGTTCAGAAATTCATAATCACACCTGAATTAGTTTTGCGTGATAACCGCTTGTTATTTTGGTTTCAAAATTTGCATGCAATCTTAGAATATTGATGACGCAAAGATTTTGGTATTTTTTTATTCCACAAACACAACAGATTTTAAACATCAGCGAATTCCTTTGATCTTTTATGACGATATCACACAAGTTGATTCAAATTTTAGAGTTTACAGTAACCGTGTTAAATTTTCCAGTTTACTGCAATTCTTGTCAGAGGCGTATCTACATAGTGCTTAATTGTGGGTGTTGTTCGTTATGTGTATTTGCAAACATGAATTCAATTGGTTACAATTATTCTTGTCCTTCGGTCACCATTAGACCCCAGGACGTCCTAACTGCAGCTGGAATTGAATTCATCTTAATTTTAATCATTCCGAATCTGACGATTCCAAGAGGTTGATAATCATTACTGGCTGGACAAATGGTAATCCATCTCGTTTCCAGTACCCATCTTACACCCGCAGCACATGTTCAACACACTTCTTCCAGAACGGAATGTCTATTTTTGAGAGAGACTCGCGTGTCAGAACTTCAACATCACACATTTTAAACGTCCTGTTCTGTTCTGCGACTTGTCCTTTGACGTGAGCCCAGACAAGTTCGATTGGATTAAGAGGTGCGCAGGATATGCAGGGAGTCGAAGAGAGGTGTGGCCGTATTTCTCAATGATTTTGTCAACATGGTACACCTTTTTCTTATTCGTATTCTTCACAAGTTGTAACAATTCGGGTTTTAAATGTGTCGTCAAATTTGACATTTTCATTCGCAAGCCATGTCCTAATTTGCTCTTTTGTATTTGATGCAGTAGGCACTTTGTCTTCCTCTGATACGACATTGTGGTATGATGCATTATCCATACCTATGCATGAAGGTCTCTCCAGGATTGGTAAAAGATCGTTCTCCAACCAGTGCCTGAAAATGTTTCCATTCATTTCAGTATGGTAGTCCCTACCGTCGGTACTTTTTGATTGGAAAATATGTCCCGCATCATGGACAAGGCCGTTTTCAGTGCTTCCAACATGCGTTAATATAATGCGCTGGCCTTTGCTGCTCGGAATTGTTCTTTCGAGTTTGCCATTTACTGACTGCCATTCTTTAGCATAGGTGTGGTGTGCGTTGACCCATAATTCGTCCAAATATACAATATCATACCGTTCACTCCGCCGCTCACGGATCTGTCTCAGGTATTTGCTTCGAGCAATGACCAAGTGTGGTTTTTTCACAAATAATATTCCTGCCCCTAACAGTTTCTCTGAAAGTGAAGCCGGCTCCTCGCACAATCTTCCATAGAGTACTTTTAGAAATGTCAATATTGCAGTCTGCATGCAATTTTAATTTCAAATTCCTGAGAGTAACAAGTACATTATTAGCAAACATTTTCAATATCTCACGTTTTATGACATCCATGTCAAAGCTGTCGACTTTCCTTTTCCTTCCTTGATTGACATGAGTGCACTCTGAGTCTCGTTTAATCCAACGAAAAAATGACGATCTATTTAGACCAAGCGCGAGTTGCGTTCGTCTCTCTGGGTCATGAATATCACAATATAAATGCCCCATCTTGGATTCCCTAAGGAAGTGCTGATAGTAAAAAAAAAAAGTAACCTTTTGCATAGTTATAAATTTGCATTTCAAACTCATTGTAATTTAGATATAAATGTTGGTATTTAAAGTCAACAAATTGTCTACTGAGTCTTCACAAAATTAATAAAGATACGCCTTCCCTTCGGTAATTAATGCCAAGGCCGTGGTGCGTCATGTCGTTCAATAACAATTCAGTTTTGTGCGCGGGATTTTTCCTGAAGTTAGTGTTTCTGCAATAGCCAAACTATTTTACGTGAACGACCGCACCAAATTAATGTATATATCCTAAAATGGTGTAAAATTCGAACAGGGTGAATTTAATATAGTCTAAAGAAGAACACTTTTAGACTAGATCAAATTTCTTAGAGCAAAAAATATTTATATAACGTCATCAATATTCTAAGATTGCATGCAAATTTTGAAACCAAAATAACAAGCGGTTATCACGCAAAACTAATTCAGGTGTGATTATGAATTTCTGAACGGACTATAGTTATGCCAATGTGACTTTCTTGTTTTAATAAAATGGCTTAATAAACTAAATGTACGATTTGGCTTCTCTCTTGATCTCAGGTGATGTTAGAATCGATATTGCTGTGTTAAATTACAAACAAATATTTCACTGGTACAGTTTTGAGTCAATTTCACAACAAAGATACGTCAAATAAACAGCAGATAAGTCAAAAATGGTTTTGATGGCAGATGGACCTAAAGCCGACATATTCAATGACATAAGGTCGTATACTCGACAAATGTGGTACCAACTAGACCATCTTTGTGACACCAAATAAAAATGATCGTTGATTTCGTTAATAGTAAATAACTACATTACTGAAATATGGAAAAAAATTAACAATCGCAGCGGGGACTATGAAGACTGTTCTACCTGCGATATTTTCAACATTGACTTCTTTGTGTGTGCTAAATTGAAGTTGAGCAGCTAAGTGGTAATTCTTGAGTGCTATGACGTCGATTATAAAATCAATTGTCCCAGAGTTGTAAAGCTCAATAACGGAGCTTCTAGTCTCAATAGTCCGGATAAACAGAACGGTTGGAGGCGAGTAAGCAGAATTATGTTGGAAATAGACATCAAGCAGTGCCATCAGATGAAATGAATGGAAACATTTTCAGGCACTGGTTGGAGAACGATCTTTTACCAATCCTGGAGAGACCTTCATGCATAGGTATGGATAATGCATCATACCACAATGTCGTATCAGAGGAAGACAAAGTGCCTACTGCATCAAATACAAAAGAGCAAATTAGGACATGGCTTGCGAATGAAAATGTCAAATTTGACGACACATTTAAAACCCGAATTGTTACAACTTGTGAAGAATACGAATAAGAAAAAGGTGTACCATGTTGACAAAATCATTGAGAAATACGGCCACACCTCTCTTCGACTCCCTGCATATCCTGCGCACCTCTTAATCCAATCGAACTTGTCTGGGCTCACGTCAAAGGACAAGTCGCAGAACAGAACAGGACGTTTAAAATGTGTGATGTTGAAGTTCTGACACGCGAGTCTCTCTCAAAAATAGACATTCCGTTCTGGAAGAAGTGTGTTGAACATGTGCTGCGGGTGTAAGATGGGTACTGAAAACGAGATGGATTACTATTTGTCCAGCCAGTAATGATTATCAACCTCTTGGAATCGTCAGATTCGGAATGATTAAAATTAAGAGGCCGGCGTCTTGCCTCGAGACCAACCAGTCCCCCGTAAACAATCTGAATATATAAACACCATCCAATGAAACACACAGCTCACGGTGTGCACAGAGCACTAATCTCAGTAGCTCCTGCAGCAAGCCGGACTTGGAATATGAGGAAACTGCAACAATGAAGCTTTCCAGACAGTGCCTCAATTGTTCATTGCCGCCTATCCGCCATATTGACCGGAAGCTCGTCGGGTTGCAACTACATCACATTTTCCCTTTAATACACGAAATGACAGTTATTTGTGGTGTCCAATATAAAGTGGTCTCCAATGTCCTTGTTATCATTCTATTCATTTCCTCGTATGCACAGTACGTGATATAAGATCCATTCAGTGGGAAGCCCATTAAGTTGCATTAAAAATCACATACACGACTGATATTATCGTGTGACTAGTGTATGGAAGCAGTGACTTTTAGTTATCGATATATGGTGTTGCCACGTCTGCGGTACGCTTAGGAACATGAGAAGCAACTCAACAAGATGGCTACTCCCTTACAACAGCGCATCAAGCAAGAGCAGCTGTTTAGCGAAGTCGTAAAACCTGGAGAAACTCATCATCGAATTAGACTTCAATGCGGTCAGATGAATAATAACATCAGATGGGAGATGTACTACAGAAATAAACAAGCAGAATAGCTCAGGTCAAAATAGCATTTCAGAAAATTATCTTATGCAACAAATCTATGTCAATAAAAGTGAGAAAGAGAGTTCACCGGTGCTATATATATATATATATATATATATATATATATATATATATATATATATATATATATATATATATATATATATATATATATATATATACATATATAAGCAATTTTGACCTATGGAAGCGAATCATCGACAGTAGACAAAAAAAATGTAAAGTCGATTAGAAGCCAAAGAGATGGGATTTCTCAGAAGAATGTTGAAAGTTCCATGAACAGCGCAAAAGACCAATGAGGAAATTCTCAAAGAGGCCAACACAAAAAGGGAGCTCCTAAAAACATCAGAAAGAAACAATCAACATTTTTCGGGCACATCATGAGAAGAGGAAAGTTGGAATACTTGGTTACAACTGGCAAAATAAAAGGAAAGAGAGATCGCGGACGACAAAGAGAGAAAATAATGGATAGCTTGGTGTCATGGCATGGAAAACGATCAACAACTGAATTGACACGATGCTCTGTGGATAGAAGATTGTGGAAGGACATGATCGCCTACGCCAACCGGTATGGCACATTTATTTTAACTAAGACTCCTTATCTCCCAGTAATGTCAATGCTTCTCCACTTCGGTCCATATTTTTAAAAATTACAATTTAAAAAACCGTGGACAATAAGTTTTCTGAGCTGTTTTAACTGAAGGTTATGTAGTGCTAGAGTAATGTCAAGGATAATGATTGTAGTCTCTTGATCATTTTCACGGCCGCTCTTTTTAAAAAAAAAAAATAATACGATAATTCTTCTATTGTTATATCTCAATTATGCTACAAAATATCATCATCATCATCATTGAGTGCCGTCTCCGCAACGAAGGTTGGCTACCATGAAGCGCCATTTTGCTCTATCTCTTGCTTTGATGGTGCAGGTTGTCATCGGTTGATTTGTCCATCTTTTGATGTTACTCGTCCATGTTAATCTTGGTCTGCCTCTGCCTCTTTTACCTTGTATTTTCCCCTCCAGGATCACTTTCAGTAGGCTGTTGTGTCTTTTAACATGGCCTAAGAATCGCATTTGTCTTGTTCTAATTGTGTTCAGAAGTTCTCTTTTCATTTTTAGTTGTTTTAAGACTTTGTCATTTGTTTTCTTTTCCTTCCATCCAATTCTACCTATTCTTCTATATATCCACATTTCAAAGGCTTCAATTCTCTGTTCTGTTTTCTTGTCTAATGTCCATGTTTCAGCACCATATAGGAATATTGAGAAGATGTAACATTTTGCTATTCTTAGTTTTAGCTCTGGTGTTATTTGTTTTGATGTTAGTATGTCCTTCATGACATTAAAATTACTTTTTGCCATTCCTATTCTTTTGTTTATTATGTTGTACATTTTCCATCACTGGATATAGTATGTCCAAGGTAGTTATAGTTCTGAACTGTCTCAAGGTCTATTCCTTCAATTTTGATATCCACTTGTGGGTTTTGAGTATTTTCTTTGTTTATGATCATAGTTTTAGTCTTTTTGATATTCATATCTAGTCCATATTTTCTGCTTGTCGTGTTTATTTCATTAAGTAATTGTTGTAGGTCTTTAGGATTTTCTGCTAGTAGTACAGTATCGTCAGCATATCTTAGGTTATTGATTATCTTTCCATTAATTTGTAGGCCTGGCATCTCTATGATGTTTTTAAAGATTTGCTCAGTGTATAGATTGAACAAGCTTGGTGATAGGGTGCATCCTTGTCTTACTCCTCTTTTTATATCAATGGGTGTAGAGAACTCTTTGTTATATTTTATTATTGCTGTTTGCTCCCAGTATAGATTGCATATTAGTCGTATATCCATGTCATCTAGATGTATCTCTTTTAGGCATTCTATAAGTTGTTTGTGGTGTACTCTATCAAAAGCTTTGGTGTAGTCTATGAAGCAGGCATATATTGGTTTGTTTACTTCTGTGTATTTTTCGATTAATGTTCTCATGCAGAATATGGCTTCTTTTGTCCCGCTATTTTTCCTAAATCCAAATTGCTGCTCATCTAATTCAGTATTGATTTTATTCTGAATCCTTCCTTGTATAACTTTTAGCAAGATTTTTGTAACATGGCTCATTAGGCTTATTGTTCTAAAGTCACTGCATTCAACTGCACCATTCTTTTTAGGCAATGCAATGAAAGTTGATGTTTTTAGTTCATTTACAAAAAGTACAAAATATATTGTTGAGAAAGTTGTCATGATCTCAGATATTTTCTGCATATATCCATTTTTATTGGGTATTTTTCTGTCAGCAATTCATTTATTCGAAGACGATGTCGCTGGATAGGACACACACTACGGAAGCCAACTGAGAGTATTACACAACAGGCCCTTTTTTGGAATCCCCAGGGGAAAAGACAAAGAGGAAGACCAAGGAATTCTTGGAGAAGACAGATAGAAGCAGAGATGAAGATGGTAGGGAAGACATGGAATGATCTTAAAAGAGTGGCAAAAAAACAGAACGACTTGGAAAGTGTTTGTTGAAGACCTATGCTCCACTGGGAGCTATAAAGGTAGAAGAATAAGAAGAATTCATTTATCGAAGTGTAAGGTACAGTCTAGTATATCTATTGGATCTACTGTATATTGTAGATAAACAGTCTCCCCGAATCTGTGGCTTGTACGGTGAACATAACAGTTATCACTCGTGTGGCTATCGGGTCCCTGACCATGGTTAGGTGAGAAAAGAATAGACAGACAATTTTTCCGAGTGCTAACACATACTTCTTTGTTCTATTATTCCCTATTATCGCCTCGGAAGTTCCCCATATAATAATATTTATGTATTATTATTTGTACCGAGAAAAGAATATGCCACAATTACTGGTCACACCTGTCGTAAATGGCGACTAAGATGGTTGGGTCAAGATTCTCGCTAGTGCTACGGCGTACGTGCATCTAAGCTTAAAGAAATATTCAGTGTTTTCACTAGTGTGTGGCGTGCGTGCATCTGAGCTTAAAGAAATATTCAGTGCTTTCACTAGTGTGTGGCGTGCGTGCTTTAAACTCTGTGACGTGCTGAGGAGGAAATTTGAGCACCGTGAATTTATCGTCGTACAACAAAGATGATCTATCGACTGAATTATATTTGTACTGGGCATACAGTCTCAGACAGGAAAGTTAATAATAAGAAAAAATATCATGGTAAACACACAGATACATACACACACAAACATGTGGACTACACCGTTAATATAACAAGAGTCATCAATAGGCAATTCCACCGTTCCAGATAAAAAAAAGTTCTGCGGATAGAACTGGGGACACAAGTTCTTTGTGTCTATACCATTATCAGTAGACTCGGGCGATGTTCATTAATATTTGTCTTTATGGATAACAATTGAAGAGCTCAACACAGTGCACGAAATTCGTAAAACCGGCTTTGACTGCCATTATAAATACAGTTTAAAAAAAAAAAAGTAAAGTATCCCCGTCAGACCAAGTGGCGTATAGGGAATATGGTGTTTTAGTGACCATACATTTTTACAGACCTTTGGCACATGATTTTTGGGGTAATATAAATACAGTACCCGATAGTTATTGTGAAAGATGGTCCGAAATTGTAATCACTCATTTTTAAGAAAGTAATTTGGCCCCGACAGCGACGTATAGATTATTTTTTCCTTCAAATTTTAAACTGCCAATTTTACGTGCTCAGCCTGGACACGGGACCTTTATTGTCCGTATCCAATAAGAATGAGTGTTCGATCCCACTTATCTAATCACTGACACACACACACACGTACACAAAATAAAAACCCCACAAATAGTTTCAAATGTAGTATGAACAAGTAGAAGAAGAAACACGAAGGGGAAGATTGGTGAAGGGATGAAGAAGATTTGTGCATCTGGGTATCATAACACAAAACAAATACACAAAAATAGGAACTATCGATTTACTTATAATCAACATCAACCAGGGACAATTTTTTTACTAAACAAATGACCAATATTTAATAATTAGAAATGCCAATACTGTAATCGTGTAATCCCCACGATTGATACGGTTCTTCAGGCAGAGGTCTGGGGTTCTTTCGCTGTATTCAGGGAATGATGGGTGCCCTTTGATTCATTGGTGCATTCCTTATCAGTAACGCTGTAGGTACGATGTTGAATCACTACTACAGGGTGAAACGTTTCGTATATAATCTCTGTATGCGGTTTGTTTATTTTGAATTGATTTAGTACATTGCTGTTTAATGTTTATTCTGTACGTTTTTTTTTCCATTGTTAAACAACAGGGTATTTTATAAATTCAGATTTATATTGCTAATATTAGCTTAACTGTAGCTGCCAATTTTTTTTTTCTCGATTTTAATTCCTCTCTCTTTTCTGTCTGTCTCTCTCTCTCTCTTTTCTGTCTCTCTTTTCTGTCTCTCTTTTCTCTCGATCTGTTCTCTTTCTCTCTTTTTTCTCTCTCTCTTCTCTCTCTCTCTCACTCTCTCTTCTCTCTCACTCTCTTCTCTCACTCTCTCTTCTCTCTGTCACTCTCTCACTTTCTCTTCTCTCTGTCAATCTCTCATTCTCTTCTCTCACACACTCCCTTCTCTCTCTCACTCTCTTTCTCTTCTCTCACACATTCTCTTATCTCTCTCACTCACTCTTCTTTCTCTCTCTCTCTCACTCGCTCTCATATTATATACCCCTCCACCTTCTACTTCTGACAATACCAGGGAATATATATTCTTCTTCCTCATCATCTGAAGTATATTTTATATTGAAAGGGTTGCGTATCGCTCTTCACGTCTCATTCAGCATCCGATATTACATTCCTATTCGGCTACGTACGAATACCAACTTCAATCAAAAAATATATGCCGATATGAATATTCATCATAATCTTAATTAGTGATATATTGTGCTTCTTTTGTAAATATTTGATTTTTAAAACTGCTGACTCTACAAACCGTTTACAGTATAATTGATCATTAAAATCCCACTTCCAGAACAAATTGATTGTTTCTGATATCTAAACTGCTTTAATTAATTGCCCATATAAATACGTTGCAACGGATGCTTCAAAACAGATTGATAAATGAAACATTTCATGGTAATTATAGAAATAGTCACAACTAATCGAAAAATAACCAGTTAAATGAATTGTTTATACTGTTTATACCTGTAAACAATCACTTACATCAGAAAATACAATTTTGCTCAAATTACAAAGTAAACACGATATCCACCTATACAGATTGTTAAATAGGGTAAATTGGTACCTGACACGTGTTAATGTGTAAAAATACGTGTGTGCACTCTTGCGTTGATGGATTCCTTAATTAGATTGGTGAATTTATTCAACGCAAAAAAAGTAAATATGTTTTCTGCAATTGTCTCCCCTACCAGCAGCGTGTTCGAGTGTCATTGAATTAAATAAATAATGATCTTTCTTTGGATAAATGAAAGAGGATCCATACCACTGAGCTGATCAGTGTGACCTATACCTTGGGGCTGAACTTTTTAAGCGTGATCTTTTGTTCAACCTGAGCTTTTGTCCAGTGCTCCTGAAAATACTAACAGCAAGTATGGGGAAATGCAATTACTGCCGCCAATTATTCGTGAATGATGATAAATGGGAAGAAATTAGTGGCTACATCATACACACATTTCCACATAAACTGATGAGTGCTTTAATTTCATGAAAGGACATTTTCTATAATCATCATCATCATCGAGTGCCGTTTCCGCAACGAAGGTTGGCTACCATGGAGCGCCATTCTACTCTGTCTCTTGCTTTGATGGTACAGGTTGTCATAGGCTGGTTTGTCCATATTTTGATGTTACTCGTCCATGTTACTCTTGGTCTGCCTCTGCTTATTTTACCTTGTATTTTCCCCTCCAGGATTACTTTTAGTAGGCTGTTGTGTCTTTTAGCATGGCCCAAAAATCGCATTTGTCTTGTTCAAATTGTGCTTAGTAGTTATCATTTCATTTTTAGTTGTTTTAAGACTTCATCGTTATTTTCTTTTTCTTTCATCCAATTCTACCTATTCTTTTATACATCCACATTTCAAAGGCTTCAATTCTCTGTTCTGTTTTCTTTCTAATGTCCATGTTTCTGCGCCATATAAGACTACTGAGAAGATGTAACATTTTGCTATTCTTAGTTTTAGCCCTGGTGTTATTTGTTTTGATGTTAGTATGTTCTTCATGACATTAAATTACTTTTTGCCATTCCTATTCTTTTGTTTATTTCAGTTGTACATTTTCCATCACTGGTTATAGTATGTCCAAGGTAGTTGTAGTTCTGAACTGTCTCCAGGTCCATTCCTTCAATTTTGATATCCATTTGTGGGTTTTGAGTATTTTCTTTGTTTATGATCATAGTTTTAGTCTTTTTGATATTCATATCTAGTCCATATTTTTTTCTATAATAATAATAGTAATATTAACAATAATTCCCCCCCCCCTCTCTCTCTCTCTCTGCGATCAGGACTCAATCAGAGTAGGATTCCAGACTCTCACATTAAGTCAGCTGTCAGGTTAAGTGTGTTGATCGCCCCCACAGACGGAACATCACATTTAGAGTCTGCCAGATCCACTCTGATTGAACACCCGTTAAAAACGTTGCACTGTGTTCTGCGCCAGTGGCCCACTGCATCCGATTTCAGCCAGCATTTTATTCAGGTTTGCTTTCCTTAGCCTTTGATTGTCCCCAATCTTCCTGCAAGGCAGCAGATTGTCTTTTCTGTAGGGGGATTCTGCCCTTAGATGGTCTGCCCTCCCAGGTTTACGAGCACCATCTGCCCGAACAATAATTTCATAACAATATTAATCATTATGAGCCGCGATAGCTCAGTGGTTAGTGAACTGGACTATAAAGGACAAGAGGTAGGGTTCGATCTCAACCGACGGCTTCCAGGTTCACCCAACCTTTAATGGGTACCGGATTTTTTTTCTGGAAAGTAAAGCGGCACGGGCGTAATACCGACCACATTACCCCAAAAATCATGTGCCGAAGGTCTGTAAAATTTATGGTCACTAACACCATATTCCCTATACGCCACTTGGCGTGACGGGAGTACTTTACACTACTATTAATCATTATATCTCATCATAACAAGGTGCTGTGCCGGTTTGCGAAAGCGATCATCTCTATCCACATCTCTCGGTCATTCAGACATGTCATAATTTCATTGGAAGCAGTGATCTTTTATTATGCCACTTGGATAAGCTTTTGAATATTTTTTCTCTTGATTTTCTTCTGCTCTTCTTTCCTTTCATTCTGCCCGCTTTTATAGTATTCTCAATGCCTTCTCTTCTCATCACATGCCCAATAAATGTAGATTGCTTTTACATTTGATTTTTATTATATATCTGGTTTCTCCAGCTCTTTTTAAACGTTGTTCATTAGTATTTTTTCTATCCATGGAATTTGTAACATTCTTCGGATAAAGCATATCTCATCTGCCTCTAATGTTCTCATATCGCCCTGCTTGTGGTCCATGATCACTTTCATGTAGTAGGTTTTATGTAGCATTTTATGGCACGTTTTCAAGCGTTAATTGTCCATGATTTGTTTGTTTCATAGAATTTTCATTCGATAGAATTATGTCATTGTTTCTCCTATTCTGCTTCTAATTTTTGCAGTGCATTTTAATAACTACTAGTGGCTGCAATAAATACAGAAAATAAGGACAAATTTGGTGCAATTTTACAATATCATAATTGCTTTGAAAATACTTTTGTTTAAAAGACCACCAAGTATGATGAGACCGTTATTTGACTGAAGTGGTTACTGCTGCAGCTTGATAGCAAGAAGGAGAAAAAGTAGAGGAAAAGGAAAAAATGACAATTTAGAACCGTTTCCTTACCATCTGTTGTCCTGCATTTCATGAAAGTCATTGAGATACCTTACGACACATCGAGCTCTAAAGTCCTCTCTATTACCGACATCTAAGCAAAATGTCATAATATGGCATATATGACACATTATGGAATACTTGACACATGATGATATACAGCAGCTGGTGTTCAATCCAGATGAAGTCGCAAGGCTTGCTCCTTATACGCACTGTATATGCAACATAATTTGTGTTTTTTTTTAATCCAAATAATTAGTTGTGATCCATGTTTCTTTTATCACCCTTTATACCATGATTGTCTCTGTAATATCACAGTAACATGTTTCGATACTTAATCTTTCCATTTTAGAGTCAAAATGATTGTACCAAATTATCCAACCAGCCATTGCACTAAAATGTTACCAGCGACGTATATGCTAAACGTGTTTAGTGTTGCATAGGCTTTTCGTCTTCTTTTGACGAGACACGATCACTTCAACATGAGACTGTGTTTTAACGTTATAATAGACAGAACTTGGCAGTTTAAAATTGTAGTGTAAACATATTTATTCTATAAATGTGTTTCAGAATGTAGAAGATTGTGTTGACGACCGTTCTTCAGAAATTGCCGAAAAGATTGCAGTTTCATTCATGTTGAATCAAGCCAGCGATGAATATTCAACTTCACTGCAACTGTTGTCTGACAATGCAACCAGCAAAACTTGCTGTAATGAAGTTGCAATTTCTGATTTTCCTGCCGAGGAGGAGACGAGGACAATTGCGGAACGAGTAATCTGGTCAATTATTATAATTATGATTATCATGGCGTCCATTATTGGAAACCTATTCGTCATCGTTTGCATTCGCCTTCATCACAGTCTGAGAGAGGAAAATGCGAACATATTCGTCGTGAACTTGAGTGTGACTGACATGGCTAGCGCTGCAGTCGTCATGGTCAGCTCCTTACACGCTATGGCTTCTGACAAATGGCTCATTGGGGAGATCATGTGTGACATCGTGTGTGGCGCTAACTACACGCTTATCGTGGTCTCCATGCTCACACTTTGTTTCGTATCACTGGACCGTTACATAGCGGTCGTGCATGCGCTACATTACCACGCCCGAGTCACGAGAGCAAGAGTCTACATGATGGTGGGCTACGCCTGGATTCAAGGTATTTTTTTCGGCCTTGTTCCTATCCTGGCACGTTGGATTAAGTACGACTACTGGGAGGTGGTCTGCGCCATAGTTTGGCGTATGGAACGAGATTACCTGATAGCTTTCGTCCTCGTAGGCTTCAACATCTGCTTCGCCATCCCGAGCGTCATATTGGTTGTATCATACTGCAAGGTTAGTTATTTCATTGTATCCTTCAGTTCACATTATATCATGTGTAGCCAAGTAAGTGATTATCACTGATTATGTGCATACCTTTCTATTTCTGCAACCGTTTAACAATTCCTGTGCTGTTGCAAACATACTATTTGTTAAGCGTCTGGGTTCTTTAGTCTGGGTTCTTTAGTCTGTTTTCTTATGTCTTCTTGTTCTCCTCACAGAGAAGTCGGATTTATTGGACCGAAAGGTGCAATATCACAGCTTGTTGTCAAGCTCATCATAACCTATCCACGCTTACTTAAAGACTTTTTATGGGCGGGTAATGAAGTAAAGTAGGCTGGTGAACGACAGATGAATAAAAAAAAAAACCTTCTCATTACTCGTGTTGACTTCTCGTAGTTTTCTCTAAATTTTCCTTGAAGCCAAAATTTGTGCGGGCTCCAAAGATTGTCACGTCTTTTGTCCGATTGTACTAGATTCGCCAGGTCAACGATGAATATTCAACTAAACTACAGCAATTTATAGAATATAGGACACAAATTTAAATTAAAAAACATTTAAACTCCGTTACAAAATCTGCTTTTGGTGAAAATAACAGCTTGAAATGTGTCAGCAACCTTGTCGCTGTGCTTCATGTTAAGCCTGTTGGTAATCCCTGAACTAAATCCTATTGACTACTCAAGCCTTTTTATTTGTACAGACAAACTGTAAATCAATGATTCATCGAATATTGTTGACTTCCTCTAATGACATGTTCTAGTCAAAGTATGTTTACCTTCTCTTTGTCTGTTAGTAGCTGCACATTAACTCTCAGTTCTGTACAATCGATTGTCCGTGAGTTAGTGGCTTTCTGGTGTAACATTAACTAGGATAGTTGTAAATGACTCCTAGAGGATGATTGAGAAGCATCAAAGAGATGACGAAAACAGAGCAGATCCAGCAATATTTCGGCGGCGTCATAATCCGCTAAGGATTCTTATGAATCTACCTTCTTGGATTTGAAAGGATCCAGGTAAATGATATATTTGATACAAATTAGATTGGAAGATATTGATTTTACATTGCACATTGGGAAAGGAGAGACTGTGACGTCACTTAATGAATGTATTTTTATGAAGGCTAAATAATTGATCGATCTTCAGTCAAGAGATTGTTTGAATGTGTAATATTTAATGGCGAGAGTATGAAGGAACAAATGATAGATCTTCAGTCAAGAGATTGTTTGAATGTGTAATATTTAATGGCGAGAGTATGAAGGAACAAATGATAGATCTTCAGTCAAGAGATTGTTTGAATTTGTAATATTTAATGGCGAGAGTATGAAGGAACAAAAGATAGATCTTCAGTCAAGAGATTGTTTGAATTTGTAATATTTAATGGCGGGAGTATGAAGGAATAAAAGATAGATCTTCAGTCAAGAGATTGTTTGAATGTGTAATATTCCGTGGCTGGAGTATGAAGGAATAATTGATAGCATGAAACATTTGTCTAAGTCATCAATCATTATACTGTTTAGCTTCACTGATTTATATTATGTGCCTCTTATTGTATATGTCTTTCATCGTATGTGCATCGCTTTGTGTATGTTTCTCTCACTGTATTTGCCTCTCTTTTTAAGTGCCTCTCACGCCACGTGGTTCTCATTGTACATGTCATATTGTATGTGTGTGTGTGTGTCTCTTATTGTAAATGCCTCTCGATGTGTGTGTAATTGTATGTGGCTCAATGTATTTAGCTCTCATTAGAACTACCTGTAGACCAAATATGTACAAATAGTAAGCTTAATCTATCTCATTTTCCAAATCCTTTCACCGACTGTTTGCCTAATCCATCTCAGCTTTCAAACTTTTACTACTGAATTTCATGTGCCTTAAATAGTTTCATTTTTCTCCTTGATTGAGCCGCGATAGCTCAGTGGTTAGTGAACTGGACTACAAAGGACAAGAGGTAGGGCTCGATCCCAACCGACGGCTTCCGGTTCACCCAGCCTTTTAATGGGTACCGGATTTTTGTCTGGGAAAGTAAAGCGGCACGGGCGTAATACCGACCACATTACCCCAAAAGTCATGTACTGAAGGTCTGTAAAAGTTATGGTCACTAACACCATATTCCCTATACGCCACTTGGCGTGACTGGGGCACTTTACTACTTTTTTTTTCCCTTGATTACAGATTTTGAAAACCATTCTAACTCGCTCCAATGTTTGTCAAATCCTGAATTCATGTACTGATTTCTTGGTTGTCGTTATTTGTTCTGATTATCTTATTCATCACTGACATAGCAGTGGTCGTTTCTAGTATTTTTTCATATATGTATATCTCGACTAAAAATGTCCCATGTTGTTAACGTACATAATGTTTAAAGTCACAAAAAGACACTTGTATTAATAATAGAATGTATTCTCTGTACATCTAATTAGGTGATGCGTATAGCGTCTGCACAAAATAAGATACAGCCACAGATAGGAAAGGTCAAGGCCACTGCTCCAATACAAATCAACGTGCGTGCCAAAGAAACTATGGATACATCTATAAACCAAAGCAATCTGAACACACAAAATCCAAACAGCAGCATCCACAAGAAGAACGACAACAAAAAATCTGCAACAAATGGCTCAACTCTGACGTTACACGATCTTGAAAAAAGGCCACTTGTTTTCGCCCCTGTTTCAAAGGAAAACTCCCCAAACAGTGAAATCAGTACGCAATTAACGATGACCACAATATTACCCTTGGATGATAACTTGCCTGGAGTGGAACAGGAAACACACCAGCAAGAATCTAAAAGCAGCTTTTCAAAAGTTAAAAATAACCACGAAGACAAGAAACCAGTTAATGCGGTTAAAAGAATGCATTTCATGACAACGAGTCTTCCAGAAAATGAAGCCCACAAATTATCCGGAACAAACATGAATACTGATATTAAAACCACTACAGAAATCATAACATTATCTTCTAAACGTTTAGCGGTTGAATCATCAGGGAATATAGATGATACTAATGTACAGCAATCTTCTCACTGTAACGAGGTCTCGAATCATCCATGCTCCACAAGCAACAACATAGACCTACCACTTTTATCTCAATCGCAGGTATTGTACCCTCAAAGTGTTTCCCAGAAGAGTCCAGAAATAAGACACACCAATAATCTGACAGCTCAGCTAAGTCAAGTTGGGAACACAGAAAATTGTGCCATCATAAATAATTCTAATGTTCCGTCCACAAATAGCTCTAATGTAGTAACTAACTCTAGAGAGCAAGACAGGCTCGATCAGGGATTTGCCAACGCACGAGCCGTTACACAACCTTCTAGCAACATCATTAGAAGCAGAACAGCTATCACGAAACGAAACTACTCCACCAGTAACAAGGCAGTCAAATCTCTGCTCATTATCATCATAGCCTACTTTATATGCATGACTCCGTTCTGTACAACAAAGCTCTATAAGGTGAGTGGTCATTGACATGACGCCTTAAGTAAACGGGCAATGACACTTAATGTGTAACGATTCAGGCGGGAAACACGTAGTGCAGTCGTACCCATAGTCGTAAAGGTCAAGGTCAAGTACAAGACTTAAATCAGCGTCTTACCACGCGAGTTTTCACCCATATGTACTCGGCCGCCTTTCCAGGGCTGTTCTGAAACTTCTGGATAGTGTCGCTTCAGGCATCGAACCTCACGATGCGAGGCGACGTTCCTCACCTTCCCAGAGGTGTTCTGAAACTTCTGGATAGTGTCGCTTCAGACATCGAAACTCAAGATGCGAGGCGGCGTTCCTCACCTTCCCAGAGTGTTCTGAAACTTCTGGATAGTGTCGCTTCAGACATCGAAACTCACGATGCGAGGCGGCTTCCTCACCTTCCCAGAGTACTACCCTGGTACCCATTTCTGCCAGCGGCTGGGTCGACCGCGGGGGTTTTTTCCAAACACGAGTATGTCTCACACTATTTCCAGCGGGAACCGAACACGGGTTGTCCGAACGACCCAGTCATGTGGTTTTCCAAACTAGCCTACCGATGCCCCCACCCATAGTCTTGTTAGTTGGTAATGCATTACTCCTTTGGCACTGTAAGCCTAGTGGTGCACTGTTCCAGTAGTGTAATATCTATATGACGCAGTATTGTAACTGCATAATTTAGTGTTTCTCTAATATCTATATGATGTAGCCATTGTAACTGCATAATTTAGTGTTTCTCTAACATCTATATGATATAGCCATTGTAACTGCATAATTTAGTGTTTCTCTAATATCTATATGATGTAGCCATTGTAACTGCATAGTTTAGTGCTTCTCTCAGTGTGTATATATACTATTCTTGTACTCTAGCAGGAGTGTAATATATTCAGCCTTATACTGTAGTAAAGTAATACAGTATTCTGAGCCCAGTTATGTAGGCATAATGAGCCCTCTACTCTAATGAGTTTGTGAGTGTGCTCCTGCACTTCGCCCGACGATTACGTATTTATGTTGTCAGTCTTTAAAAGACGTTAACTGGGCGTAGCTGAGCTGTGTCGTGGTGTACAGCACGCAGCGATATCTGAGCTTTTTTCGGTCTAAACATAGCCTTTTTGAGGAAGTACCAGGTTACTTTCTGTCTTCGATCCCTACTCGCTTGGCCAGACTGATTACATAGACCACTTCCAGAGCACCACAAGTTGGTGATGTAGGATCGTGATTACTTTTAGCTTTCTGATCCAGACTCTTATGACTGGTTTCAGCCAAGTTGATTTGCCGTTTGAACTTTGACCGATACAGTGTATTGAGCCATACAAAGCAAGCTAAATAAGCCGTGTACTAAATGGGTTCTTGGTGTGTCCGTGTTAATCATGTCTTATATCTTTATGCGTGTATGTGTTTAGTCATATCTCATATTTTAGTGTGTATCTGTGTTAATCATGTGTCATATCTTTGTGTGTGCATGGCTATGTTAGTCACATCTCATATCTTTGTGTGCATGGTTATGTTAGTCACATCTCATATCCCTGTGTGTGCATGGCTATGTTAGTCACATCTCATATCTTTGTGTGTGCATGTCTGTGTTGGTCATATCTCATATCTTTATGTGCATGTTTATGTTAGTCATGTGTCATATATCTTGATGTGTGCCAGTGTTAGTCATGCCTCGTATCGCTGTGTGCATGTCTGTGTTGGTCACATCTCATATCTTTGTGGGTGCATGTATGTGTTAGTCACCTCTAGTGACTCGGGCAGATGGTGCTCGTAAACCTGGGAGGGCCGACCATCTAAGGGCAGAATCCCCCTACAGAAAAGATCATCTGCTGCCTTGCAGGAAGATTGGGGACAATCAAAGGCTAAGGAATGCAAACCTGAATAAAATGCTGGCTGAAATCGGATGCACTGGGCCACTGGCGCAGAACACAGTGCAACGTTTTTAACGGGTGTTCAATCAGAGTGGATCTGGCAGACTCTAATTGTGATGTTCTGTCTGTGGGGGCGATCAACACACTTAACCTGACAGCTGACTTCATGTGAGAGTCTGGAATCCTACTCTGATTGAGTCATGATCGCAGAAAGAGAAATGAGTTCCGTATACAATAGTGCATTGTGTCCTGCAATACTGTAGTGAAGTATGGACATTCTAGCAGTGAGTAGTTCATGATTACGTTCTATATTTAGTATTATTACGACTGGCTACAATGCTCAACTTCCTCACTATAATTTCAAACATATCTCATAATTTAAAAAGTATCTCTTTATTTCAAACATTTCTCATAATTTAAAAAGTATCTCTTTATTTCAAACATTTCTCATAATTTAAAAAGTATCTCTTTATTTCAAACATTTCTCATAATTTAAAAAGTATCTCTTTATTTCAAACATTTCTCATAATTTAAAAAGTATCTCTTTATTTCAAACATTTCTCCTACTTTTAACAGGTAGTCGCCCCACACACAAACCTGCCAGGTTACATAAATCTCCTATCCAGCATTTTCCAGTACTGCTCCTCCGCCATCAACCCACTCATCTACGGAATCTTTCGAAAGGACTTCCAGAGAGCGTTTCTACTCCTCGCTAAGAGAGTCTTCGTGCGGCTCAAGATAGCAGACAAGAACACAAATGACTTCACCTCAGCAACATACTGAGAGAGAATAAATGCAACTTATATGGTGCCACGAAACTGACAGAAAGTTGCACTTTATTTTTTCACTGTTTGAACTGCCTCATACTCTTGGATGGAATGAGAGTAGTCCCTTATTACAAAGCAGGTAGAATCGAAAAAAAAAAATAAAATAGAAAAAAAATGTATGGTAAAAGGTTTACGTGATTGATAGACGAAACAAATTTGAACGACATTTCGGCTCAATAGGCCTACAGTATGAACAAACAAACAACACGCACACACAGATATGTAAGTAAATAAAACTAATCCTACATAGCTAACTAGTAATGAAGCATCCAAAAACAAAATCATCGAAACTGGTTTAAGAAAAGAAAAATAACTTCCCTGTGTCGTGGACCGTGGCCGGAATGAGAAAGAGATAAAGATGTGTGTGTTGTTTGTTTGTTCCTGCTTAAGGCCTATTGAGCCGAAACGTCGTTCAAATTTGTGTCGTCTATCAATATCGTAAAGCTTTTACCATACCATTTTTTCTAATTTTTTTTTTCACTTCTCCCTCACATTTAGCTTTACCGCAGCTTCGCATTTTTATGCATTCATTTGCATTTCTATTCCCTAACCCCTTTTTGCAAAGCAGACTGGCTGGAGAATAAAGGTCACATGACAAGTAAAGTCCCCCACTAGGTACTCGGGTCAGAGTTGTTATTCAATCCCTCCCCTCCCCCTTTAATGTATTTTAAGCTCATATTCACTGCATCAGCATTTCCAAACTATTGTTGTTTTTTTTAATCGCTGTCTGTTTCATAGTGTCTGCAAAAGTAGTCCTGGTTCTATAAATACCTCCTCATTATTACTAACACTACCCCACTGCTATAAATACTTTGTATCTATTACTAACATTTTCTGTTATAAACACTTCATCTCTATTACTAACACTTAGTCAAAGTAGACAGTGGTGCATACGTCATGACCACGAGTAGCATCACAATGGAGGTGATGGCAGTGACCAAGGCATTCAAATGGTTAGAGTCATACGACTACACCCACGCATGTATACTGAGTGATTCGATGAGCTTGATTTTTAAAAAAAAGTGGAGGCGGGCTCTGTACGCATGCAATGGGTAGAGTCATTGCAGAAGTCCAAAATACGTAAGGTCACATTTGTCTATGTCCATGGACATGCGGGAGTCCAGGGAAATGAAAGAGCGGACAGGTTGGTTAGCTGTGCTGTCATTGAAGACGGGCAACCAATTGATCGGGCGGACATCATCAATGCCCTCCGAGATGTGGGAAGAGCACAGGACTTCGACAAACACAGATCCACATCATTTCTTCAGATGGTGGAAATGGGAGTTAAGATGGGCACAGCCAGAAATGAGAAACTTAGTGGCCGTATAAGAAGACTTATCAACAAACATAGAACTGGAGTCGTCAGTCGCTGGGCACTGAAGGAATTGCTGAGGAGGGGATATGAGCACCTATGTACATGTTCGGAGTGCAATGATAATGACCCGCAAATAACTCAATAATAACTCAATATTAACACTTGCTCACTGTTATAAACACTTCTTCATTACTAACACTTGCGCACTGTTATAAACACTTCTTCTCTATTACTAACCCTATCTCACTGTTTTAACACTTCTTTATAAATACTCCATTGCTATTATAGATATTTCCTTACTGTTACTAATACTTCATCACTATTATAAATACTTCATTACTGATATAAACACTTTATCGCTGTTACTAACATTTTCTCGCTGTTATAAACACTTCTTTATTACTAATACTTTCTAGCTGATATAAATACTCTCTTGCTATTACATATATTTCCTTACTGTTACTAACACTTCATCACTATTATACTTCATTACTGATATAACACTTTATCGCTGCTACTAACACTTCCTTGATGTTATAAATACTCCCTTGCTATTACATATATTTCCTTACTGTTACTAACACTTCTTTGTTATTGCAAACTTCCAAATTCAGCAAACCACAAACAATATTACACTTTAGCTGGATCGATTAAACAAAGTTCATTCATTCAACAACGACCATTCATTCCACGATAACACAACTTATCTACTGTAAATCTCATTAGAGTAAAATTACAGCTTTTAAAATCAGATCATCATCATCATCAAGTACCGCGCCTGCTGACGTAGGTGATTATGTCTCTCCACAACTTTCGATCACGACAGTTATTTATCATTTCTGTTGTTGACCTTCTGCCAAGCGATTCTCTTAAGCTGTCTGGTATTTTTTTCTCTTTGCTTCCCTCTATCTCTTCGTCCCTCAATTTTTCCAGGTGTTACAATATATTCCAGTTGTTCTCTTCTCATTACATGGCCAAAAAATGATGATTGTTTCTTCCTAATATTGGATATTAGCTTTCTTTTTGCTTTGACCTCTTTCATAACATTTTCATTACTTTTCTTAGCTGCCCATGGTATTCTCAACATTCTTCTGTAAAACCACATTTCTACAGACTCCAGTGATTTTCTTGTCTCTTGTCCCATTGTCCATGATTCACATCCATATGTTAAGACTTGCTTAAAATCATATATGAATTACAAACGGGAAATAGAGTACGATCTCTAAATATAACAAAAAAGGTAAAGGTAAAGTACGAGACTTGAACCGGCGTCTCAGCACGCGAATTTCCACCCATATGTGCTCGGCCGCCTATCCAGAAATGTTCGGAGATTTCTGTATAGTGTCACCTCAAGCATCGAAACTCAGATGCGAAGCAACATTCCTCACCTTCCCAGGGGGTATTGGGGGGTCGACCGTGGGGGTATTTTTTTTTTCCAACCACGAGTACAATTCACACTGCTCCCAGCAGGAATCGAACACGGGTTGTCCGAAAGTCGGTAGTCCAGTCGGGTGGTTTTCCCAACTCGGCTACCGAGACCCCCAAAAAGTAAGTAAAGAGCCCCCGTCACGCCACGTGGCGTTTAGGGAATATGGTGTTAGTGACCATAATTGTACAGACCTTCAGCACAGGATTTTTGGGGTAATATGGTCGGTATTACGCCCGTGCCGCTTTACTTTCCCAGAAAAAATCCAGTACCCATTTGAGGTTGGGTGAACCCAGAAGCCGTCGGTTGGGATCGAACCCTACCTCCTGTCCGTTGTAGTCCAGTTCACTAACCACTGAGCTATCGTGGCTCCCCTAAATATAACAAGTAACCTACATAAGCGAGATGTAGCCACGTTCTGTTGGTTGAATAAAACCAGCTCAAAACACGGACGCCAAACTGTTGCCACAACTACAGGATTGTGTCTTACACATTCACGTCAGTTCAAGCTTTTAAGGACCTGGTTTCCCTTCCACTTTCAACTCCTATTCGCTTGTTAAACTCGGGGCATCCAATGGGAGAGGAGTTGCAGTATAATCTTGATCAGCTCTGACTAACTGATCATTACCCCAATTCTTGATTCTCGATCCTTCCCGCGCTGTTAGACGCCATATAGGGCTTCTAGTGTTTTTCGTCGCCCATCTCTTTTCTGGATGAGATGTTCGATAGTATCTAATGAATCTACGCCTGTTATCTTTGCTTCTCTTATAAGTGTCCTTTTTAGTGTCTCTTTAGGTCTTCCTCTTTTTCTGTATCCTGATGTTTCCCCATAGAAAAGTATGTTTTGGAATTCTCTTGTTGTCACTTATCACATGTACGACATATGCCCATCTTCTTTCCTTAATTATATATGAGATCTTTGGTTGCACGGCCATTTCTCTTATTTCAATATTAGTCTTGAATTCATTCCATTGTACACGTAGTATTTTTCTTAAGCATTTGTCTTCAAAAGCGTTTGATTTTTTTTTTTGGTATCACTCTTTTTTTATGTTTTTCATAAGTCAGCTATAAATCGTGAAAGACCTGAACTCATTCAATACTTGGTCTCGTAATTTCTTGACCTGATAACGGGATACTCGGTGGTCTGGAAGTAAGACATTGACATCTGGACAAGATCGTGCCGGGTTTAAATTTCACCAAAGGCGGTAGGAATTGTTAACTTTCAATCCGTGGCTCTAACCTTCCCTGGTCCCTTGGAGAAAAACTTCAACAATTGGAGAACTCGCGCACGCTACACAACCTTGGCAGCTCTTCCTCTCCTTCTTCTTTTCTTCCTCATTTGCCTTTCAGTCTTGAGGGGAGATATAATTTGCGGTCTATTTTTCTTCTGCTCGCGTCTGCTACTATTATGTTTCCTAGAGTATCTAACATTCCGTCAATCCATCTTTTTGTGGTGGGCATTTGGGTCTCGTGTTCTCACAACGTTTATTGAAGGGTCGTTGAGTTGTGTTACGATCTTTCTGCCTTGTCACGTGACCAAACCATTTTGTCTGTTATTTCTTTACACATTCTATAGCGGAGGTTATTCCTAGCTTTTTTTTTTCTAATCAGGTCTTCATTTCTGATCTTATCTCTCAGGCTGTGTCCTGTCATTCGCCTAACACATTTAATCTCAGTAGGGGTTATATTTTCTTATTGTTCTAGCATCAAGGGTCCAGGACTGTCATTGGTAGCACAGCCTTGGCAGTTAAAAGTCGAAATGTGTAGGTCAAGAATGATCGCTGGCAGAGCAAAAATTGTTAAGCAAATTTACCGATGTCGAAGACGAATGGTTCGGGCCTAACGGCGCAGTTATCGCGGCTTTGTCGTAAATTAACGACACAACACGCCAATGCCCACTAAACGGATGAACGCTAAGAATAAGTATGGCATGATACAAAAATATTGAAATGACCCAGGATAAAGTTCTAGACAATTTTAGCAAATGGATTACAATTTGTAGTGAGATAATGTAGAATAAAACGGCATATTTTATCATGTTGATGTAATTACGGCATCCGTTACTGTACTCGATAATATCAAATAGTACGACGCGGGACCCCTAGAAAATTTAACAATGTTGGTTAGGAAAAAAAAAAAAGTAAAGTACCCCCGTCACGCCAAGTAGCGTATAGGGAATATGGTATTAGTGACCATATATTTTACAGACCTTCGGCACATGATTTTTGGGGTAATGTGGTCGGCATTACGCCCGTGCCGCTTTACTTTCCGAGATAAAAAAAAAATCCGGTTACCATTAAAGGCTGGGTGAACCCGGAGGCCGTTGCTTGGGATCAAACCCTACCTCTTGTCCTTTGCAGTCCAGTTCTGGTTAGTATAATAATTAAATATAATATCAATGAGCATAAGAACTTAACTTTAAGAATTTAGTTTCAGCAACCATAAACAGAGATCTTCAAACAGGAAATGAAGAAAGTAAGAAAAGAAGAGAATCGAAGAAAGAGAAGAGAAGAAAAAAAAGAGAGAGAAAAAAAGAGAAAATAAAGAAAGGAGGCACTCTAAAAGAAATGTAAGCGTCATCATTTGAATCTGTTCGATAGAGATAGATGATCTCTTAATTTACGCCACCACTACTTCCAAAGTAGATTAACCATTGAAAGTCATTTGACTTCTTGCCCGATAGTTTTTGTGATTTATTTTCCAATATTCCATGTGTTATCGACCTAAATCTTTCTTTTCTGTCCTTTTTACTCTATATTTTCATTCTAAAATGACTCTCTAAATCTCAATTCTCAAAGAGGCCAACACAAAAAGGGAGCTCCTAAAAAACATCAGAAAGAAACAATCAACATTTTTTGGGCACGTCATGAGATGAGGAAGTTGGAATATTTTGTTACAACTGGCGAGATAACTGGGAAAGAGATATCGCGGACGACAAAGAGAGAAAATACTACATAGCTTCGTGTAATGGCATGGAAAACAGTCAACAACAGAATTGATACAATGCTCGGTGGATAGAAGATAGAAGGACATGATCGTCTACGGCAATCGGCAAGGCACATGATGATGATGATGGAAGCTTAAAAGCACACGATGTTCATGAATTTGTATTATTTTATTAATGAAATCTACTTGTCAAATCTAAACATAAAAACACTAAATTTTAAAATCAGAGTTAACGTAGTACCTGTTATCTATACGGAGCCGTGCCATCTTTCGACTTATGTCTTTTGGCGTGTGCTGAGACTACTACGATGGGGACTACAGTTACTTTTCTTTGTTTGGGAGATGATTTATTAATTCGGATGATTATGCTGGCATGGGTGGTTGAGCAATTATGGATTTTAATTCGTTTGCAGTGATACCGGGGCCTTCCATAACCAAATAACCAAAATAACAGAGCCGTGATATGCATTAGCTGTGAACTACCCTACAGTGGAAAAGTCGGATTCTAAACCTATCGATGGTTTCTAGGTTCACTTAGCCGTCATTGGGAGCCAACATTTTCTGGGAAATAAACACGGCACTGACGTAATTCTGACCATGTTTCCCAGAAATGTGATGAAAGCATAACAATTACCAGCACTAAAACTAGATTCCTCTACGCTGAGGGACGTGTCGGGCTCTTTTTTACATTTTAAAAAATATAAATAAATCTTGCCCCTCGACGTTGAAAGGCAAATGAGGAAGGAAAGAAGAAGAAGAAACATTTTCTTTTGCTTAAATTATAAAACTCATTAAATTAGGCAAACGCTACAACAGAAGGTCAAAATGAGGATATCCAAATAGACAGATTCGCAAAATATCAAATCGAACGTAATTACAGCCCATATAGCAAACACTTGTTAACCTCAGATGGAAGATGTATAAAAGAGGTGAAGTGTAGAATGGCTCAGGCAAAAGCAGCTTTCCAAAAAATGAGGAAGATACTATGCAATCCATTTTTGACAATAGAAACAAGAAAAATAGTTCTTAAATGTTATGTAGAGCCAGTCTTAACATAAGGATGTGAATCATGGACAATAGGACAACAGACAAGAAAATCACTGGAGTCTGTAGAAATGTGGTTTTACAGAAGAATGTTGAGAATACCATAGACAGCTAAGAAGAGTAATGAAAATGTTCTGAAAGAGGTCAAAGCAAAAAGAGAGCTAATTTCCAATGTTAGGAAGAAACAATCATCATTTTTTTGGTCATGTAATGAGAAGAGAACAACTGGAATATATTGTAACAACTGGAAAAAATTGAGGGACGAAGAGATAGAGGGAAGCAAAGAGAAAAAATACCAGACAGTTTAAGATAGTGACTTGGCAGAAGGTCAACAACAGAAATGATAAATAACTGCCGAGATCGAAAATTGTGGAGAGACGTGATCACCTACGTCAGCAGGCACGGTACTTGATGATGATGATGATGATGATGATGATGAAGATGATGATAGCAAACACTAAAACTCATACTAAAAACGCCACACTCCCTAGACGCTGTACAAAAAGGTAAAATAAAGAATAGAACAAAGCTTAAATGTGTGCAATATATATACATACACACATACGTAAAGAAAAGAAGAAATAGATATATAACGTTTCTATTATTTTTTTGTATGATACATTATTAACTATTCAAATTATTGTATGCCATATAAAACCTTTGTTTTAAATCTTCTATTTGGTATGTGATATAAAGTCAGGTCTACAATATGTTGTACTTAGCCTAATGTTTGCCATCATTTAAATCCACACCTCGCTGTATATAATAATAATTACTGTAACTAGCTTCTGTTTAGTATCAATAAAAGACCGATCATTTTTGGTAATAGTCGTCATTTATTACGTGTCTGCATTTATTCTGTTTCAACACGAAAGCTGTGGATTTCTGTTTTCAATGTGAATGTGGCTTTAATTAAAGTGTCCAAAGTGTACATTTTATTTATTCGCAATTGTATTATTGAATATCTCTTTACCGGTTGAAATATTTAGCTATTTTGAACACAATATATCTGAGCTGAAATTGTAAACTATCTTATGGATATATATTAAGAAAGCCTGATGGCAACATAGCACAGACACTGTCATTGAACCCACAGAGGAAGAAAAAGTGAGGAAGTAAAAAAAAAAAAAACAACCCCAGAGTAGAGAAGCAATGCAAAGCCTCCGGATGGCTTAGTTTGGGGAAAAGTAATGAAAATGTCCTTACAAATAGGGATGGAAAGATTTGTATGTGGTCTATGTTTCAATAGGGAATCGCGATAGCTCAGTGGTTAGTGAACTGGACTACAAAGGACAAGAGGTAGGGTTCGATCCCAACCGACAGCTTCCGGGTTCACCCAGCCTTAAATGGACACCGGATTTTTTTTCTGGGAAAGTAAAGCGGCACGGGCGTAATACCGACCACATTACCCCAAAAACCATGTGCTGAAGGTCTGTAAAATGTATGGTCACTAACGCCATATTCTCAATACGCCACTTGGCGTGACGGGGCACTTTACTTTACTTTTATTATGTTTCAATAAGGAGTCTAAAGGACTTTGATTGATTCACTAATAATATCCCAGTAATCAAGTGTATGTCAATTAATGTAAATGTTTTTCCGTAATTAAAACTTTCATAATGTAAATTAAATTAAAGAGGTAAAGCGACGAATTATGATAAAAACACTGTTACGGGGAAGTTATAATGTTTTGCAAGAGACTGGGAAAAAAAAAGACATAACATTGTAAGGAGTCTTAGAAACCACCTCTCACTGGCAGGTAACAAGGAAGTAGGGAAGAGGCGTACATAGGAAAAGATTGGCAGAACGTGGCGTCACGAACGGCGAAAACAGAAATCCGTCCTCAACGGAAAAGAGCGCAACACTTTCAGTCAATGAAGGACAGGAACACAAAATGTAGACGAATACTTCAGTGGTTGCTGGAAGGGGTGGCAGAGCAGATGTGTGATTGTCTCGACTGCAGTGACGCCTGTTCGAACTAAAGACTGAATAAAGTTTCTCTATACAACTTTCAAACTGTGAGGAACGTTGATTCTAAGTTAACGCGTTCATGTATCAAAACAAGTATTACAAAAACAAATGTAATAACCATAACAAATAACAGTAGTCAAACATAAACAGCTTCAGATTAACTGACTGAAGCTGTAGCAAGGACACTGAGCATAGGTTTAGGTGAGGAAAAGTTGCGCTCTTCGTGAGTCTCATACTCTCATTCGAGAGATCTGTTATTGAGTTATTTGCAGGTCATCATCTTTGCACTCAGAACATGTCCATAGGTGCCCAGATCACCTCCTCAGCAAGTCGCGCTGTGTCCAGCGACTGATGACTCCAGCTGTGTTGGTTGATAAGTCTTCTTACACGCCCATTAAGTTTCTCGTTTCTGGCTGTGCCCATCTTAACTCTATTTCATCCGAAAGAGTGATGTGGACTCTATTACATACATTGTTACGAACACACACATACACAAAATAACTAAACGAACTATACTACTAAGTAACTAACTACTTTATTTAAATTCGTAGGACGACCTTGCGTGATGCTGACCACGTCACCCATAAATGTGTCTATGGGTATTGAAAAGAATGGACACTAACGCCGTACTCACCTCAAAAACCACTATGCGTAACATGAACTTTTAGCGTTATTCTTCAGCAGTTTACGTTTACGTAGTAAAATATTGATTTATTGAGTTATTAGCGGATCATCATCATTGCACTCCGAACATGTCCAAAGGTGCTCAGATCCCCTCCTCAGCATGTCTCGAAGTGTCCAGCGACTGACGACTCCAGTTCTATGCAGTAAAATATATATTGTATGACTGTATTTTCTTATCACCCAGAACTGGCAAAGACCATTCTGCAAGGTACTGAGAGAAGAAGGAGGAGATGTAGACAGGATAAGAGGTGGGGAGATAACATAAAAATGCGGACAGGCTTAGACTCCTCAATATCCACTGTGTAAAAAAAAAAAAAAAAAAAAAAAAAAAAAAAAAAGTAAAGTAAAGTACCCCCGTCACGCCAAGTGGCGTATAGGGAATATGGTGTTAGTGACCATATATTTTACAGTCCTTCGGCACATGATTTTTGGGGTAATGTGGTCGGTATTACGCCCATGCCGCTTTACTTTCCCAGAAAAAAAAATCCGGTACCCATTTAAAGCTGGGTGAACCCGGAAGCCGTCGGTTGGGATCGAACCCTACCCTTGTCCTTAGTAGACCAGTTCACTAACCACTGAGCTATCGCGGCTCCCTCACTATCCCCTGTACTCGATCATTATCCCAAGTATACTTCCAGCAGACAGCACTAACTTCGTAGTATTGACGATACTCGCTAGGACTATTTAAACTGATGTATTGTACATTTTGTGAACTTTTCATCAGGCAAAACATGCATTCTGTACTTTTAGATTTATAACAGGAGAAATAAAAAAAATACTATAGAACAAAACGGTATGGTTAAAGCATCAGGTAACAAGTGGACAACACAGACCAGAACGATGTTTTGGCGCGGTAAACAAACTGAAACTTCAGCTGAAACAAACATACAACACACGTACAAATATGTATTGACAATAAAAATAATAATATTATTTTTATGAACTAGGAGAAATGTAAAGAAAATATTTAAATGGAAAGAATGTTATTTTTATTTTTTCTTTCCATTTCTCCAAGTTCAAAATTATTATATTTTTATTATTATTATTTTTATTGTCAATACATATTTGTACGTGTGTTGTATGTTTGTTTCAGCTGAAGTTTCAGTTTGTTTACCGCGCTAAAACGTCGTTCTGGTTAGTGTTGTCCACTTGTCATCTGAAGCTTTAACCATGCGGTTTTTTTTGGGTCTATATTTAAAAAAAAATATTGTTGTCTGTATTTGTTTTTCTAATTTTGTCTGTATTTTAAAAAAATATTTTTGTCTATATTTTTAAAATATTTTTGTCTATATTTTTTTTATTTTTGTCTATATTTTTGTTTTATTTCTCCTCACAATTATCTACACTGCAGCTTCGTATTTAGATGCATTTACGTGCATTTACCCTACTAGATTTATAACAGCTACGAGTTTGGTTTTTTTTTCCTCACGTGCCAAACCAACTACACAGCCTATGTTTGTATAAAATACACATTTCTTTGTTGCCATAAATATAATGCACAAAATCATGTAAGTAAAGAGATGAAAGATAATTACAATTTTGCACAATACTTTTCGTTCTATTTCATCATTTATACCAGTGAATTAATATTAGTTATAATAATAATAATAATAATAACGGCGATGCTGAGAAATAAATAGAGAAATGAGCATGTACGTACATAGGACTTTACGAAATTATTTAAACCTCTTATGCAACGAATATATTACCATTGTAGGTGCACACCTATTGGAAAGATTGAAAATAAAAATTAAAAGATATTTGGTTACAGCTTGTTACGCCAATCTCCACTGCCAGTATCTAAAAAAAGGTAAAGAGCCCCGTCACGCCAAGTGGCGTATAGGGAATATGGTGTTAGTGACCATAATTTTTACATGACCTTCAGCACATAATTTTTGGGGTAATGTGGTCGGTGTTACGCCCGTGCCGCTTTACTTCCCCAGAAAAAAAATCCGGTACCCATTTAAGGCTGTACCTGGAAGCCGTCGATCAGGATCGAACCCGACCTTTTGTCCAGTGCAGTCAAGTTCACTAACAACTGGGCTACCGCCAGTGACCATAACTTATCTTTATTACTTTACCTTCATTCACCACTGCAGATTAAACAGACCCGACAATAGACGTTAGGCCGCCATATCGGTGGCAAAATTTATTCAAAACACCTTAAGTATAGCAGAACCTATAGGATAGACAGGTTTCAACTTTTCCAGCAGAACCCAGGACATCACTTTCCTGGTCCTAACGGTTCGCATCGACCCCGAGTCATACAGGTCATCATCACCACTGTTCCTCTTATATACATTTTTACTGTAGGTCTGTACATGTTAACGTCAGTCCCTATTTTATGACAAGTCTAGCATGAGTACATGAACCACATTAAACCGAGTTATGCGCTTCATGATTCAGTGCATTTGAATTATGTCTGCATTTAAAAAAAAATTAAACAATTATATATGGAGACAACAACGAAGAAATAACGTGACCAATAATCAACATGAGCAGCCATCTGTAAACAAAACCTCCAACGCGTAGATTAACTCTTTGGTAGTGATAATGAAAATTGTGTGTACTACGTTTATCCCTAAAAAAAATCTAGTCAAACGAAAGACTAAGGCATGACAAGTCTTATTAATTAACCATATCGTTAGTGTGTTTTTCTAATTTAACTGCGAAATCCAACGCAGTAATGATTGTCAATTCATTAAGAGTTCCATAGTGGCAAGCAATCAAAATATTCCATTATGGTGGTCACATCAGAAAGATAAACTATGAGCTTAAATAACATCAAAGAATGAATAATATCAAGTTGCTTTGTTGGTTCCAGCGGATTCTGGAAAGTTTATTGATGTGATTGTTATTAGCCACTTTGAAGAGATATATCCTTTAAATGAACAGAAGTCCAAACTGTGTGCGGCTTTTTGAGACGCTTTACAAGAAAACAGCTAATGTAGCCGGTAGCAATCAATTTGGTGTAAAATATGGTAGCTGTCAATGTGTGGTAAAATATGGTAGCTGTCAATGTGGTGTAAAATATGGTAGCTGTCAATGTGGTGTAAATATGGTAGCTGTCAATTTGGTGTAAAATATGGTAGCTGTCAATGTGGTGTAAAATATGGTAGCTGTCAATGTGGTGTAAAGTATGGTAGCAATCAATGTGGTGTAAAATATGGTAGCTGTCAATGTGGTGTAAAATATGGTAGCTGTCAATGTGGTGTAAAATATGGTAGCTGTCAATGTGGTGTAAAATATGGTAGCTGTCAATGTGTGGTAAAATAAGGTAGCTGTCAATGTGTGGTAAAATAAGGTAGCTGTCAATGTGTGGTAAAATAAGGTAGCTGTCAATGTGTGGTAAAATAAGGTAGCTGTCAATGTGTGGTAAAATATGGTTGCTGTCAATGTGGTGTAAAATATGGTTGCTGTCAATGTGTGGTAAAATAAGGTAGCTGTCAATGTGTGGTAAAATATGGTAGCTGTCAATGTGGTGTAAAGTATGGTAGCAATCAATGTGGTGTAAAATATGGTAGCTGTCAATGTGGTGTAAAATATGGTAGCTGTCAATGTGGTGTAAAATATGGTAGCTGTCAATGTGGTGTAAAATATGGTAGCTGTCAATGTGGTGTAAAATATGGTAGCTGTCAATGTGGTGTAAAATATGGTAGCTGTCAATGTGGTGTAAAATATGGTAGCTGCCAATGTGGTGTAAAATATGGTAGCTGTCAATGTGGTGTAAAATATGGTAGCTGTCAATGTGGTGTAAAATATGGTAGCTGTCAATGTGGTGTAAAATATGGTAGCTGTCAATGTGGTGTAAAATATGGTTGCTGTCAATGTGTGGTAAAATATGGTAGCTGTCAATGTGGTGTAAAATATGGTAGCTGTCAATGTGTGGTAAAATAAGGTAGCTGTCAATGTGTGGTAAAATAAGGTAGCTGTCAATGTGGTGTAAAATATGGTAGCTGTCAATGTGGTGTAAAATATGGTAGCTGTCAATGTGTGGTAAAATAAGGTAGCTGTCAATGTGGTGTAAAATATGGTAGCTGTCAATGTGGTGTAAAATATGGTAGCTGTCAATGTATGGTAAAATAAGGTAGCTGTCAATGTGGTGTAAAATATGGTAGCTGTCAATGTGGTGTAAAATATGGTAGCTGTCAATGTGTGGTAAAATAAGGTAGCTGTCAATGTGGTGTAAAGTATGGTAGCAATCAATGTGGTGTAAAATATGGTAGCTGTCAATGTGGTGTAAAATATGGTAGCTGTCAATGTGGTGTAAAATATGGTAGCTGTCAATGTGGTGTAAAATATGGTAGCTGTCAATGTGGTGTAAAATATGGTAGCTGTCAATGTGGTGTAAAATATGGTAGCTGTCAATGTGGTGTAAAATAAGGTAGCTGTCAATGTGGTGTAAAATATGGTAGCTGTCAATGTGGTGTAAAATATGGTAGCTGTCAATGTGGTGTAAAATATGGTAGCAGTCAATGTGGTGTAAAATATGGTAGCTGTCAATGTGGTGTAAAATATGGTAGCTGTCAATGTGGTGTAAAATATGGCAGCTGTCAATGTGGTGTAAAATATGGTAGCTGTCAATGTGTTGTAAAATATGGTAGCTGTCAATGTGGTGTAAAATATGGTAGCTGTCAATGTGGTGTAAAATATGGTAGCAATCAATGTGGTGTAAAATATGGTAGCTGTCAATGTGGTGTAAAATATGGTAGCTGTCAACGTGGTGTAAAATATGGTAGCAATCAATGTGGTGTAAAATATGGTAGCTGTCAATGTGGTGTAAAATATGGTAGCTGTCAATGTGTGGTAAAATAAGGTAGCTGTCAATGTGATGTAAAGTATGGTAGCAATCAATGTGGTGTAAAATATGGTAGCTGTCAATGTGTGGTAAAATAAGGTAGCTGTCAATGTGGTGTAAAATATGGTAGCAATCAATGTGGTGTAAAATATGGTAGCTGTCAATGTGGTGTAAAATATGGTTGCTGTCAATGTGTGGTAAAATAAGGTAGCTGTCAATGTGATGTAAAGTATGGTAGCAATCAATGTGGTGTAAAATATGGTAGCTGTCAATGTGTGGCAAAATAAGGTAGCTGTCAATGTGGTGTAAAATATGGTAGCAATCAATGTGGTGTAAAATATGGTAGCTGTCAATGTGGTGTAAAATATGGTTGCTGTCAATGTGTGGTAAAATAAGGTAGCTGTCAATGTGATGTAAAGTATGGTAGCAATCAATGTGGTGTAAAATATGGTAGCTGTCAATGTGGTGTAAAATATGGTAGCTGTCAATGTGGTGTAAAATATGGTAGCAATCAATGTGGTGTAAAATATGGTAGCTGTCAATGTGGTGTAAAATATGGTAGCTGTCAATGTGTGGTAAAATAAGGTAGCTGTCAATGTGATGTAAAGTATGGTAGCAATCAATGTGGTGTAAAATATGGTAGCTGTCAATGTGTGGTAAAATAAGGTAGCTGTCAATGTGGTGTAAAATATGGTTGCTGTCAATGTGTGGTAAAATAAGGTAGCTGTCAATGTGGTGTAAAATATGGTTGCTGTCAATGTGTGGTAAAATAAGGTAGCTGTCAATGTGGTGTAAAATATGGTTGCTGTCAATGTGTGGTAAAATAAGGTAGCTGTCAATGTGGTGTAAAATATGGTTGCTGTCAATGTGTGGTAAAATAAGGTAGCTGTCAATGTGGTGTAAAGTATGGTAGCAATCAATGTGGTGTAAAATATGGTTGCTGTCAATGTGTGGTAAAATAAGGTAGCTGTCAATGTGGTGTAAAATATGGTAGCTGTCAATGTGTGGTAAAATAAGGTAGCTGTCAATGTGTGGTAAAATAAGGTAGCTGTCAATGTGTGGTAAAATAAGGTAGCTGTCAATGTGTGGTAAAATAAGGTAGCTGTCAATGTGTGGTAAAATAAGGTAGCTGTCAATGTGTGGTAAAATAAGGTAGCTGTCAATGTGTGGTAAAATAAGGTAGCTGTCAATGTGTGGTAAAATAAGGTAGCTGTCAATGTGGTGTAAAATATGGTTGCTGTCAATGTGGTGTAAAATATGGTAGCTGTCAATGTGGTGTAAAATATGGTAGCTGTCAATGTGTGGTAAAATATGGTAGCTGTCAATGTGTGGTAAAATAAGGTAGCTGTCAATGTGTGGTAAAATAAGGTAGCTGTCAATGTGTGGTAAAATAAGGTAGCTGTCAATGTGGTGTAAAATATGGTTGCTGTCAATAAGGTGTAAAATATGGTAGCTGTCAATGTGGTGTAAAATATGGTAGCTGTCAATGTGGTGTAAAATATGGTAGCTGTCAATGTGATGTAAAATATGGTTGCTGTCAATGTGTGGTAAAATAAGGTAGCTGTCAATGTGGTGTAAAATATGGTAGCTGTCAATGTGGTGTAAAATATGGTAGCTGTCAATGTGTGGTAAAATAAAGTAGCTGTCAATGTGTGGTAAAATAAGGTAGCTGTCAATGTGGTGTAAAATATGGTTGCTGTCAATGTGGTGTAAAATATGGTAGCTGTCAATGTGGTGTAAAATATGGTAGCTGTCAATGTGTGGTAAAATATGGTAGCTGTCAATGTGTGGTAAAATAAGGTAGCTGTCAATGTGTGGTAAAATAAGGTAGCTGTCAATGTGTGGTAAAATAAGGTAGCTGTCAATGTGGTGTAAAATATGGTTGCTGTCAATAAGGTGTAAAATATGGTAGCTGTCAATGTGGTGTAAAATATGGTAGCTGTCAATGTGGTGTAAAATATGGTAGCTGTCAATGTGATGTAAAATATGGTTGCTGTCAATGTGTGGTAAAATAAGGTAGCTGTCAATGTGGTGTAAAATATGGTAGCTGTCAATGTGGTGTAAAATATGGTAGCTGTCAATGTGTGGTAAAATAAGGTAGCTGTCAATGTGGTGTAAAGTATGGTAGCAATCAATGTGGTGTAAAATATGGTAGCTGTCAATGTGGTGTAAAATATGGTAGCTGTCAATGTGGTGTAAAATATGGTAACTATCAATGTGGTGTAAAATATGGTAGCTGTCAATGTGGTGTAAAATATGGTAGCTGTCAATGTGGTGTAAAATATGGTAACTATCAATGTGGTGTAAAATATGGTAGCTGTCAATGTGGTGTAAAATATGGTAGCTGTCAATGTGGTGTAAAATATGGTAGCTGTCAATGTGGTGTAAAATAAGGTAGCTGTCAATGTGGTGTAAAATATGGTAGCTGTCAATGTGGTGTAAAATATGGTAGCTGTCAATGTGGTGTAAAATATGGTAGCAATCAATGTGGTGTAAAATATGGTAGCTGTCAATGTGGTGTAAAATATGGTAGCTGTCAATGTGGTGTAAAATATGGCAGCTGTCAATGTGGTGTAAAATATGGTAGCTGTCAATGTGTTGTAAAATATGGTAGCTGTCAATGTGGTGTAAAATATGGTAGCTGTCAATGTGGTGTAAAATATGGTAGCAATCAATGTGGTGTAAAATATGGTAGCTGTCAATGTGGTGTAAAATATGGTAGCTGTCAACGTGGTGTAAAATATGGTAGCAATCAATGTGGTGTAAAATATGGTAGCTGTCAATGTGGTGTAAAATATGGTAGCTGTCAATGTGTGGTAAAATAAGGTAGCTGTCAATGTGATGTAAAGTATGGTAGCAATCAATGTGGTGTAAAATATGGTAGCTGTCAATGTGTGGTAAAATAAGGTAGCTGTCAATGTGGTGTAAAATATGGTAGCAATCAATGTGGTGTAAAATATGGTAGCTGTCAATGTGGTGTAAAATATGGTTGCTGTCAATGTGTGGTAAAATAAGGTAGCTGTCAATGTGATGTAAAGTATGGTAGCAATCAATGTGGTGTAAAATATGGTAGCTGTCAATGTGTGGTAAAATAAGGTAGCTGTCAATGTGGTGTAAAATATGGTAGCAATCAATGTGGTGTAAAATATGGTAGCTGTCAATGTGGTGTAAAATATGGTTGCTGTCAATGTGTGGTAAAATAAGGTAGCTGTCAATGTGATGTAAAGTATGGTAGCAATCAATGTGGTGTAAAATATGGTAGCTGTCAATGTGGTGTAAAATATGGTAGCTGTCAATGTGGTGTAAAATATGGTAGCAATCAATGCGGGACGGGACGGGACGGGACGGGACGGGACGGGACGGGACGGGACCAGACAGACAGACAGACAGACAGACAGACAGACAGATTAGACAGACGGACAGACGGACGGACGGACGGACGGACGGACGGACGGACGGACGGACGGACGGACGGACGGACGGACGGACGGACCGACCGACCGACCGACCGACCGACCGACCGACCGACCGACCGACCGACCGACCGACCGACCGACCGACCGACCGACCGACCGACCGACCGACCGACCGACCGACCGACCGACCGACCGACCGACCGACCGACCGACCGACCGACCGACCGACCGACCGACCGACCGACCGACCGACCGACCGACCGACCGACCGACCGACCGACCGACCGACCGACCGACCGACCGACCGACCGACCGACCGACCGACCGACCGACCGACCGACCGACCGACCGACCGACCGACCGACCGACCGACCGACCGACCGACCGACCGACCGACCGACCGACCGACCGACCGACCGACCGACCGACCGACCGACCGACCGACCGACCGACCGACCGACCGACCGACCGACCGACCGACCGACCGACCGACCGACCGACCGACCGACCGACCGACCGACCGACCGACCGACCGACCGACCGACCGACCGACGACCGACCGACCGACCGACCGACCGACCGACCGACCGACCGACCGACCGACCGACCGACCGACCGACCGACCGACCGACCGACCGACCGACCGACCGACCGACCGACCGACCGACCGACCGACCGACCGACCGACCGACCGACCGACCGACCGACCGACCGACCGACCGACCGACCGACCGACCGACCGACCGACCGACCGACCGACCGACCGACCGACCGACCGACCGACCGACCGACCGACCGACCGACCGACCGACCGACCGACCGACCGACCGACCGACCGACCGACCGACCGACCGACCGACCGACCGACCGACCGACCGACCGACCGACCGACCGACCGACAGACAGACAGACAGACAGACAGACAGACAGACAGACAGACAGACAGACAGACAGACAGACAGACAGACAGATAGATAGATAGATAGATAGATAGATTAGATAGATAGATAGATAGATAGATAGATAGATAGATAGATAGATAGATATAGATAGATAGGTAGTTAGGTAGTTAGGTAGGTAGCTAGTTAGGTAAATAGATAGATAGATAGATAGATAGATAGATAGATAGATAGATAGATAGATAGATAGATAGATAGATAGATAGATAGATAGATAGATAGATAGATAGATAGATAGATAGATAGATAGATAGATAGATAGATAGATAGATAGATAGATAGAGAGAGAGAGAGAGAGAGAGAGAGAGAGAGAGAGAGAGAGAGAGAGAGAGAGAGAGAGAGAGATATGAAGAACCTTAAATCTGAGGGAAGAAAAAATATAAAAATCATAAAACTATATAGCAATATCTAACATGATTAAAAACACGAAAGAAATAAAAAACAACACCGAACTATTAACAACATCTGACCGGGATATTAGATTGCCCTTTTGTATACAAAATCGCTTAAACATTAAACCAGAAAGTACATGATTCAGACCACTTGAATGCACTTTGGCTTTTATAATAAACAAACTTCTAAATACCCGTTGCACCCAGGCATAAAGTTGAAGACAGACATTTCCGATTACATTTTGTGAGTGAATTAATTTAATAATTAGTGCACTCGTGTTATGTACTCACTGTAGAACCTTTTAATTTCTCATAAATTGATAATTTTATGAAGGTCAGATTTAATGATTTTGTGGAGATGAATATAAAATAAACAGAGACGGGTTGCGGTATTATTTGTGACTGAGGTGAATATGGTTTTCATGTTTAATATGTGGGTGCACAGGGCAGACGCCAAATGTTAAACTGATTATATCGTCGGAATTCATGAATTAATCATGAAAAATGCATGATTTATTTTTAAATAATGGTTTTAATGTTTATGATTTGTTTAAGTTTGTTTCCGTGATCAAGTGAGAGCGTCCAACAACGGAAACAGCTTACTGCTTGGTTGATTGTTCACGGTTCTTGTGTTGAGAACGGACTAGGTTTGCAGTGACAAGAATGTAAGAGGTCTTTACAAATTTTAGAGACAGAAATCAATGAAAACCCCATAGATCCCTTCAGGAGCAAAGGTCACAGACAAGCTATAGCCATCCATCCCTTTTCTTGAACGTTTTCTCTACTTCCTTCCGTCTAGGCCAATGTTCTTGAGTTTCCATAACTTCTCTTCTTCGTGTAATCCTGGGACTTCCCTATGTTCTCGTTCCATGAGGGTTCCATGACAATGATTTTGGCTTTGACTGAACGACTTCGACTTTTCTGTTTCCAAAGCCCCTCCCCTTTCCAAGAATTGATTAGCTAATTTCTATGTCTGCATTTCAGCAATATGGTGCAGAAACATGGACATTAGACAAGGAAACAGAACATAGAATTGAAGCTTTTTTAACATTATATTTCATATACATATCCCGCCCTCCCTCCCTTCTCTCTCTTTTTCTTTCTTCCATTCTTTCTACCTGCTCTCTTCTAACAGAGACAGAAAATGAGTCTCATAAAAGCATTAGAGTCAGGTAATGAGTCTTATAAAAGCATTAGAGTCAGGTAATGAGTCTCATAAAGGCATTAGAGTCAGGTAATGAGTCTCATAAAAGCATTAGAGTCAGGTAATGAGTCTCATCAAGACAATAAAAAGCAAAAAAAATATTGATTATGCAAATAAAGTTAATTTGGATGCAGAAACAAAACTTGATGAGATCAAATTAAAATACCAATTCAATAAAACTATAACTTACCTCTCCTTTATCCACATTCATGCCTTGACCTTTGTATTGGAACATGGCCTTGACCTGAGGAATCTTGCGAGTTTCTAAAACATCTTGTAGCACGTCCTTCTCCACAATCTCTTCCACTTCTATCTCTCTTGGTACTTCCATCACCACCTCCTCTTCTTCTTCTTCTCGTTCTCCATTCTCTTGCTCTCCATTCTCCACAGGCACAAATTTAGCAGGAGAGATCTGTAATGAATGACCACATCATCAGTAATATTATCAAGTCTAACAATATAAATATTTGCAAACTATTAACGCCAGATTAGCTTGTATCTTAGAAAGAGTCACCTGATGAAATGAATTATGCCTTTGCAATTATAGTAATTGATATTGTACCACTCTTTTTCATGATGGCTAATTTTGGTTTCTGTTGTTCTTCGTGTGTGTTTTGACCTCTTCACTTTCTTCTTTCTAACATAAATGAACATTAATAACGAAGAGACAAACGTTTTTAAGAGAACAAAAAAAAATTTGCCTAGTGAATTTAGTTAAACAATGATAATGATAATGACAAATGTGGCCATATAAAATGCCATATAGATTTTTAATTAATCATTTTAAAGATCATATAAGAAGAAACAGAAAACCAAAACAATAAAGATCATATCAGAAGATACAGATAATCAAATCAATAAAGATCATATCAGAAGATACAGATAATCAAATCAATAAAGATCATATCAGAAGATACAGATAATCAAATCAATAAAGATCATATCAGAAGATACAGATAATCAAATCAATAAAGATCATATCAGAAGATACAGATAATCAAATCAATAAAGATCATATCAGAAGATACAGATAATCAAATCAATAAAGATCATATAAAAAAAAACAGATAATCAAAATGATCAGAAGACCTCAAATCCCAAATCAAGATGCCTTTCATAATATGGATAGATGGGAACAAGTCATCATTAAATGCCTCAGAACAGGGGACAATCAATTCAATAGTCACATGTATACTACAAATTAAAGATTGACACCTCATCACATATTCATGTGGCTGCTGCTATAGATCTGGAGGATGCATACAACAGGGTACCATTTGAATACCTCATGCTCCTCAAACTGGCAGTGCATCCCTTCTTCATTAGATGGATCGTTGCGGCACTGTTTCAGAGGAAGGTGATACTCAGATGTGGAAGTTGGTCTTCCAAGCCAACATCCATTTGTCCAGGGCTGCCACAAGGCTCACCATTGTCACCAGTTCTATTTAACATGTACACAATAACAATCACGGAACAACAACTGGATGGGAGGGGAAGAACTATGACTTTTGCTGATGATATTCTGGTATATCGACAGGGAAGAGACAGACGGGGAATCACCTCCACAATGCAAGATGAACTTGATCGCATTTCTTCCTGGTGTGGGGTATCAGGTGCCTTGGTTAAACCTAATAAAGCAACAGTTTCATGGTTCTCCATTAACAATCATATCGTTAATACGACCACACCGGTAGTACGAATGGGAGCTGATGAGGTGACCAGGGACAAGTTGATGACATAGTAAGTAGTAGATCCCCTGTCACGTCAAGTGGCGTATAGAGAATATGGTGTTAGTGACCATAAATTTTACAGACCTTCAGCACATGATTTTTGGGTTAATGTGGTCGGTATTACGCCCGTGCCGTTTTACTTTCCCAGAAAAAAATCCGGTACCCATTAAAGGCTGGGTGAACCCGGAAGCCGTCGGTTGGGATCGAACCCTACCCCTTGTCCTTTGTAGTCCAGATCACTAACCACTGAGCTATCACGGCTTGAGTTGATGACATACATCGGAGTTAAGTTTGATTGCAGCCTGTGTTTTCGGATCATGTTGACCATGTGATAACAAAATCCTGCAAAGGATTAGCTGCCTTGAAGGTTATGGCAGCTGCCAACATCGAGCAGAGGCTACTTACTCTTCTGTTCCAGGGATTAGTCCTCGCACCAATCGAGTATGCCCTGGCAATTCTTACTGTCAGTATGACTCAAATTGATAAGCTGGAGAAAATACAAAATGAAGCCATGCGATTTATCTTGGGATGTACAAGGGACACTCCTTGTGTAGCAATGAGATATCTTCTTGACTTTCCAACCATGGATGACAGAATCAAGATTTGGAGAGCACAAGCATACCTGAAGATTAGTACAGATAAAGAGCATCCATTGCACCACGTGCTCAATACAGGGAAAGGTGCCAGGCTAAAAAGAGGCAAATCATGGGTGGGCCAGGCAGAAGATGTCATCAAACAGGTCTGTGGGCTTACAGCGTTGGTGAGGAGTGGATATCGGTGCCTACGTCATTCAAGGGGACTTTCTCGTGTATTGTCACATTTGACAGGAAAAGTAGGGAACAGAATCCGGTCGTGGTTAATGCTGAGGTCAACGGTCTCATCTGCGACAACACTGATGAGAAAGATGCAGTCATCTGTACAGACGGATCTGTAAGACAACACCAAGAAGTGCATGGGCATTTACAGCACTCTCGGCAGGCAGAATAGTCAAAGAAGACAGTGGTGCATACGTCATGACCACGAGTAGCATGACAATGGAGGTGATGGCAGTGACAAAGTCATTCAAATGGTTAGAGTCACAAGACTACACCCACGCATGTATACTGAGTGATTCGATGAGCATGATAAAAAGAGTGGAGGCAGGCTCTGTACACATGCAATGGGTAGAGTCATTGCAAAAGTCCAAAATATGTAAGATCACCTTTGTCTATGTCCCTGGACATGCGGGAGTATGGGAAAATGAAAGAGCGGACAGGTTGGCTAACTGCGCTGTCATTGAGGACGGGCAACGAATGGATCAAGCAGACATCATCAATGCCCTCTGAGATGTGGGAAGAGCACAAGACTTCGATAAACACAGATCCACGTCACTTCTTCGGATGATGGATTGGGAGTTAAGCTGGGCACAGCCAGAAATGAGAAACTTAGTGGCCATATAAGAAGACTTATCAACCAACATAGAACTGGAGTCGTCAGTCGCTGGACACTGCGGGAATTGCTGAGGAGTTGATCTGAGCACCTATGGACATGTTTGGAGTGCAATGATGATGATCCGCAAATAACTCAATAACTCAATTCTCCTTTTGATAAACATTCATTGCAATCAATGCTAGAATAAAACTAAACTTATGAATTACTCACATTGTGTTCATGGGCTGCTTTAGTCATGAGTAAAGCCAGCTCTTCTAATCTCTTGATCTCAACATTGAAAGCTCTGATGTCCTGGTCTAGTCGATTATGGCGAGACAATAGAGCCTACAAGAAAATGGTCAAATATAAAATCTAAAAATACAAAACATGTACACCAGTAAATCTAACTGTAAAGGTCAGGGTAGTTCTTAAACACTTTACATTTATAATTTGTTAATATTTGTATTAGTTATGGCAGAATAGTCATCCATTGAAACACAAGCTAAACTTCTAATTTATGTTCATGTACTTAAATAATTTCACTCTTCATTTCCAGAAACAGGAGTAATTACTAAGCACACAAAAATGCTGAAAAATCAAAAGCAACTTTTGATATGAAATGGCAAGAATTAATGAAATGATAAGTTACATTTTTTTAATGCTTTCATATTCTTCATGTCTTACTTGTGCACTGGCTTCCTCTTTGCCATAGTCATCACTGCACACTAAGGGCATTTTCTCTTTCATCCAAGATTCTGCTTCATTTGCATCAGCATAATACTGGGGAAATAAGTGAACAAGAAAATCATATGATATAAGATTTTTTTCATGTAGACTAATTTGAATTCCAAAACAGGCTCTTCTATGGGAAACATCAGGATACAGTAAAAGAGGAAGACCTGAAGAGACACTAAAAAGAACACTTATAAGAGAAGCAAAGTTGGCAGGCATAGACTCCTTAGATAAGATCAAACATTTCGTCCAGAATAGAGATAGGTTGCGAAAAACACTACAAGCCCTATGAGACATCTAATGGAAGGATCAAGAATCAAGAACTTGAATATAATTTAATTAATATTATAAATCATCATTGAGTGCCATCTCCGCATTGAAGTTTGACAACCATGGAGTGCCATTCTGCTCGTTCTCTTGCTTTGATGGTACAGGTTGTCATAGGCTTTTTTGCTCATCTTTTGATGTTACTCATCCATGCTAGTCTTTGTCTGCTCTTTTACCTTGTATTTTCCCTTCCAAGATTACTTTTAGTAGGCTATTGTGTCTTTTAACATGCCTCAAAAACCACATTTGTCTTGTTTGAATTATGTTTAGTAGTTCTCTTTTAATTTGTAGTTGTTTTAAGACTTCATATAATATTATTTAAGATTTAATATTATGAATATGCACAGAAATATTACGAAGACAAAGACAGTGTTATTTTGTTTTTGTAATAAATTGAGGAAGTTATTTAGGATCAAATATTGTGATAACAAAACATAACTGACAGTTATGCCTACTGTACTAAAGTGAACAGAAATTATAGCCAACACTATGTACAAAAAGCAATCCAAATACTGAAAAAGTTCAGGAATATGGCCCAGACACATTCCCAGACACATTTAGCATTGTCAACAAATTCAAATCAGAAAAATTCAATGATAAATGCTTGCCTGAATAGTCAGATAATTTTTATGTCAATATAAACATTAAATCAGTTGCCTCTAAAGTATTCTATAAGATCATCATGAACAGAGTTAAAGAGACGGTTGACACTTATGCATGTGAAGAACAAGCAGGATTTAGAAAAGGGAGAACCTGTGTTGATATATTTTCACCAACAAAATTATACTAGAGGAACATATGAAAATATCAGAAACAATTTCTTCTAAATTTTATTGATCTCAAAAAGGCTTTTGACAAAAGAACTTGATGGAACATACTGAGACAATATGGAATACCACAAAAAATCATTAACAGCATGAATGGTCTGGTGATGGCTTCTCCTGTGCTGTTTGCACAGAGGCAAGACTGAGTGAAAGGTTCCAAACTGAAACAAGAGTAAAACAAGGATATATTTAGTCTCTCTTGTTATTTGGAATTGCCATCAACTTCATAAAGCAGAAATGCTGTACAAGTGTAATGAAAGCACTGAATGAATATTTTGGTCTCAATTCGAGGACCTTGATTTTGCAGATGACATATCTGTACAGCAGTAATCTTATCAGTAGTAATGTGAACATGGTGCATGAAAAAGCAAATGCCACATGATCAGTGGCTACAAAAATAAAACTTTAGATCAACCAAGAAAATACAAAAGTAGTGAAAAATCAAATTTGTTGAGAAGAAAAAATATACCTGGAAAGAAAAGCAGTGGAAAAAGTAGGTCCCTTTGTATATCTTTGAATTTGCATAAACCATGAAGGAGATGCAAAGAAGGAAATTAGAATCAGAATACCAAAGGCAGTAATGACTTTAAGAAAACCTTGATAAAATAAGGAAATCAAAATTATTAAGCACAAAAACAAAGCTCAGGATTTTCATAGCAAATGTATTGTTCACCCTTACTTATGCATGTGAGAACTGGAAAACAAATAAAGAAGTAGAAAATAAACTGGATGCATTTGAAAACAAATGCCTCAGGAAATTACTTTGCATACCATGGAATGAATTATAGACATTATTACTAAAAGAAAGTTTTCTCCCCAGCCTCTTTTAAACCTACAGCCAATGTCCTACCTGCTGAGCTTCAATAGCATCTTCCAATCTGGTTTTTCTGTTAGTTGCTGCCTCCTGTAGTTGGTTCCATTTGTCCATCAATGATTTGATTCTTGATCCAATTTCTGATCTTGCTGAATGACCTTGGTTGACAAGATCTTGACCGACAGCACAAATCTGTTCACACCTACGCCATCTACCCTGCATTTCAGCCTCAAGTGCCTGTGATAGGACAACAAAATTAAAATAAGAGGAGACAAATTACTTTTAAACACTTGTGATCTCATGTTAGAAAGGTGTTGTTCATCCATCACAGATAATGAAGACCAATTATTTCATTCAATTTTTAAATTAGTCTGTGTATGCATATATGACAATCAAGTCTGATGCTGGTCTGGGATAATCTAGACAACATGGAAATATTATAGTTGCTCATGGTAGAGGATCCATTTTGTGATCATTTCTAGTCTGTCTCCATTGTGTGATTGCTGTTTTTTTGTTTGTCTCACAGGAACAAACTGGAGAGCTGTGCACCAGGTAGATCTTTTTTGTGTCACATTTTCAAAAAGGTAATAACATCAAAATATAGCAACAAAGTCAAGCTGTCTTTAAATAAATTATATCAATAATCTTATTCTTTCACTAGTCTATCAGATCCAGAATGTTGTAGTTGTGTTTGGACTTAACCATATTAAAAAAGAGATATTGTAAAATTATAAAGAATAAATGAATATATTAGCACAGCTCTCATATCATTAACACATTCTGTAACATGAGCCACAAAATGCCGCTTTAGTAGCTGGCCCATGAAACCCTAAGCAACAAATTGCGATTTTTAATTTATCAACATTTTCACAATTATTTCCACTAAAACCTTGTAATTCTCTTATTTAATTAATTTAACACAAAAATATTTAAAAATATATACAAGATATACTATGTACACATTTGTTCCTTATTAATTTCTTTCATGAGCTTGAAAATGCTCATTGTAGGAACTGGTTCTGCAGAGGTTGTGAACACTTCTATAGAGTATGCCTTGATATGGCATTAAAGATGCAAATACAATCAGATTTGACTGCTTAGGCATTATGTTATGATTAGATTTGTTAAAAATTATGGTATGACTCATATTAGTCACAAATCTTTAGGAACTCATGAATCTGCAGTCCTGAACAAAATGAAGAGCATATCAATAAATGGTGATATACTGGCATAAAATAATTCTATAGCAGAGACATTAATTAGCAGGGATTCTGACTTTCTATCTGTCTATTGACCTTTCGAGCCGTAGCCGGCCCATAGGGCTATCACCAGAATTTTTCATGCTGATATCTGTGGCACCAAATGACTTTGAGACTGAGTTGTTGATTTGCCATGACATTAGATAATAATTCTGACTTTAAGGACTTCAAAATCTACAAATCTGAGACTATTGTTATTTTAAATAATTTTCGCTGTGTAAATATGTCAATATTATTACAATTCTTTTTTAGAGATTCACATACATGTGTGCTTTTCAATTTTTGTTTCCTTTCCTTTCCTTTTTGTTTTGAGATTATTGAATTAAATTGTTTATTTTTAAACTCATCATTTATTTTTTTTATTTTTTAAATTAATACTTGTTATAATGAATTAAAAACAGCACAATTTTACATATAATCAAAAAGGTGAAATTAATTTAACAACTGTACAACTGTGATATAGTACCTCATGTTTCTTCAACAACACAAGACCAGCATTGAGGTCCTTGCCAACATGTGTGGACTTAACCTCTTCCAGTTTCTCCGCTACCCATCTCTCCTCCTGTTCTGTGTCATCCAGAAACTGGTAGTACTTCTTGGCTGTTTCCAAATTGTTTTTCCTTTTGTTGCTCAATTTTTGGACTCTGAAAATAAAATAAAAAAAACATTACATTCACGCATACATTTTTCAAACATTTAAACTCATATCTTATTTTGTACTCGAGGAAAGACAAATTATAAAACTAGAATACCTAAGAAATTAAGAACATAACAATTGTCACCATTTCAACTGCAATCCTATGCAAAGTAATATACGGAGAAAAACATTTAAACCAAATAAGAGAGTTCTTCTTCCTCTTTCATATTAATCTGATATTAATCAATTTAAAAAGGATTTTAATGAGCATGGATGTATTGGTTACATTTACAGCACCCTACTATGGATGTTGTAGTGTTATTATTAGTTATACTAAACTCTAACATATTATCAACCCTTACTTACAGATGTGAAGCTGGAAATTAGCAAAAGAGATTGAGTAAAAACTAAACGCTTTTGAAGATTTACCTAAGAAAAATACTGTACAATGGAATGAATTCAAGACTAATATGGAGATAATAGAAATGTCCATACAACTGATGATCTCATCTACAAATAGAAAGAGAAGATGGACATATGTCAGGCATGTGTTGAGAAGAGACAACAGGAGAATTTCAAAACAAGCTTTTCTATGGGAAACATCAGGATACAGAAAAAGAAGAAGACCTAGAGAGACACTAAAAAGAACACTTATAAGAGAAGCAAAGTTGGCAGGCGTAGACTCATTGGATAAGATCGAACATCTTGCCAAGAATAGAGTCTTATGCCACGTCTAGCAACGCTGGAAGAATCAAGCACAAGATCAAGACCTAAAGCACTCGACTTCAGCAAGTCTGTTTCTGTGAAATACTGTGTAGAGGTAAAGTAGAATCTTGATCAATTATTGCAGCTGGTCCTGATGCATGCAGTTAGCTATGAGTCAGTAACCACTTTCAGCCCACATTCTATTGAAGGTCTAGACTCCCGTAAATGAGTTCAAATACCACTGCAGTATCTTCACTTACGATGGCCAGTTAGATAAAACAACTGAGATCAATGCAGAAAATGCAACATTCTGTGCTGAACTTCTTTTTATACTTTCAGCAGTTATCTCTCAATCCAATCTGTAGCACACTATCCTCTAATAATGTTTGTTTCAAATATAATGACATATATTAACGTTTCTGATAGATATCTCTATTTCTGGCAACATGGTTCAGCCCTTTCATGTATTTAAAAAATCTTCCCTCTCGCTACACATTCAATTAGTTCATTATCATGTTTCTTTTACAGTTTTCTTTCTTCTATTCTCAATGAAACCATTTAATAGATATTAACATTTGTGTACCACGCACATTATTAAAAATATTTTTGAAAGAAAAAATAATATTTAGATTTAAATGGGACAAAGTTATTTATATATATATATATATATTTATATATATATCTATTGTCCTTTCGAGCCGAAGACGGCACATAGGGCAGAACCACAATCTCAAAAACAGAAACATTGCGTGCCAAAATGGCACATATTGCAGAGATCACTGCTTTTAAAATCTATGGCTGTTTCCATAACAATACTTTTTACAATGACAGCTTGTCAAGCCATCGATCAATCTCCTTAGTCGCCTCTTACGACATGCCTGGAAGGTCACAGTGTCACTATTCTTTACTTTCCTCATAATGAGGCCCCGCGGTAACACGCAGGAGTGTGTGTATATATAATATATATATATATATATACATATATATATATATATATACATATATATATTTATATATTATCACCATCATCGAGTGCCGTCTCCGCATCGAAGGTTGGCTACCATGGAGCGCCATGCCCCTTGCTTTATAGTGCAGGTTGTCACAGGCTGACTTGTCCATCTTTTGATTTTACTTATCCTTGTTAGTCTTGGTCTGCCTCGTTTACCTTGTGTTTTCCCATCCAAGATTATTTTAATATGCTGCTGTGTCTTTTAGCATGCCCAAAAAATCTCATTTGACTTGTTTGAATTGTGTTTAGCAGTTATATATAAATGTATATATATATATATATATAAATATATATATAGTAAAGTACCCCTGTCACGTCAAGTGGCGTATAGGGAATATGGTGTTCTATTGACCTTTCGAGCCATAGCCGGCCCATAGGGCGTAGACCAAGATACTCCTTCTCCTATCTGAATCTTTGTTCTAGCAGTTTTCAATTCTTTTAAAGATTAAGTTAAGTTAAGGAGTGCATTCTCATGTATTGTCACACTTGACAGAAAATGCAAGGAGCAGAATCCAGTCATTGTCAATGCAGAGGTCAAAGTCCTCATCTGGGACAACACTGATGAGGATGATGCTATCTATACAGATGGATCTGTAATATGACACCAATGAAGTGCATGGGTATTTGCAGCACACTCTGCAAGCAGACAGTCAAAGAAGACAGTGGTGCGTATGTTATGACCATGAGCAGCATGACGATGGAGGTGATGACCGTGACCGGGACATTCAGTTGCAGCCAAAAGACTACACCCATTACTGTGCATTTAATGATTTGATGAGCATGATAAGAAAAGTGGAAGCAGGCTCTGTATGCAGACAATGGGTTCAGTTATTACAGAAGTCAGTGATACACAGAGTCAGTGAAACACAGAGTCACCTTTGTCTTCATCCCAAGGTATGCAGGAATATGGGGTAATGAAAGAGTGGACAGGTTGGCTAGCAGTGTTGTCATTGAAAACAGTAAACCAGTGGATCAGGCAGACATCATTAATGCCCTCCAAGATGCGGGAAGGATACATGACTCTACATACACAACCATGAATCTACATCCCTTCTTTGGATTAAGGAGATGGGAGTAAAGATCGGTACATTCAGAAATGAGAGGTTTAATTGGTGTATAAGAGGACTTATCAAACCACACAGAACCGGAGTCGTCAGTTGCTGAGTGCTGTGGGACATGCTGAAGAGGGGATCTGAGCACCTATGGACATGTCCGGAGTGCAATGAAAATAACCCACAAATAGCTAGAATTTGTGAAAATTACAAATGTATTAATCTGAGGAGAAAAATTTATTGTGAAATACCTGTCTAACTCTTTATTCAGAGCTTCCAGTTTGTTATTCAAATGTTTTACTTCAGCATGTCCTTCTCCAAACTGAGTTGACCTACTAGTGAGGTTGTGACCACGCTTGATCAAGGCCTGAAGTTGGGCATCATGCAAGGCATGTTGTTGCAGCTGGTTTTCTGTGGCCTGAAGGTGTTTGCCATAGTCTTCAGTTTTAACTTTTGGCTGTGAATAGTAATATTATTATACAGATATTGCTTAAACATTCTGTCTATCTATTTACCTTTTGAGCCATAGCTGGCCCATAGGGCGTAGACCAAGATACTCCTTCTCTTATCTGAATTTTTGTTCTAGCAGTTTTCAATTCTTTTAAAGATATTTTATCAAATCTTGCCATTTGTCTCTGTTCTGTGTAAGCAGCTCTATCTCATTGAGGGAGCCAATTCCTGCTGCTCTTGCACTTAAACATTACTCTAATTTAAATTGATTATTGTAGTTATCACATTAAATAATATTAGGAAATCAACAACCAAACAAATATTAAATAATAATGTGTAAATTAGAGCCAACAAAAGTTTCATCTATAATTTGTCCAGTATTTACAAGTGAATAAGAATAAAGGCAAAATTTAGAATGTAAACAAACAGAAAAATATTTTACTATTGTCAAAAATGGATTGCATAGTATCTTCCTCATTTTTTGGAAAGCTGCTTTTGCCTGAGCCATTCTACATCTCACCTCTTTTGTACATCTTCCATCTGAGGTTAATATAGTTCCCAAATATTTAAATTCATTTACCTGTTTTAAATCAATTATCATTTTTTGGCCATGTAATGAGAAGAGAACAACTGGAATATATTGTAACAATTGGAAAAATTGAGGGACGAAGAGATAGAGGGAAGCAAAGAGAAAAAATAACAGACAGCTTAAGACAATGGCTTGGCAGAAGGTCAACAACAGAAATGATAAATAGCTGCCGAGATCGAAAGTTGTTGAGAGACATGATCACCTACGCCAGTAGGCCCGGTACATGATGATGATGATGACCTGTTTTAATATTGTTCCACTTGTCTTTATTTTGCACTGGGGTGATGTCTTTTTCTTTGTTGTTGCCATTACCTCTGTGCTTTTTGCTATTAAGGCTGAGCCTTTTATTTTTGCTTTCTTTCACTATAATGTCCAACATTTCTTGTAACTCATTTTCACTCTTAGCGATTAAGACTATTATCAGCATACCTTAGATTATTTATATTAAGACCTCCGATTGTTATTCCAGGCATGCCTCTTATGGATCTTAAAATAATCTCACTATAAATATTAAACAAATCTGGTGACAGCACACAACCTTGTCTAACACCCTGTTTTATTTATTGAAACATTCCCAATTGGTTTCTAGTTCTTATGGCCGCTGTTTGTTGCCAGTATGTTCTTTATTATTCTTAGATCTTTGCTGTCTACGTTTATGCTTTCTAAAATTGTGATTATTTCTTGGTGTTTTACTTTGTCAAATGTCTTGGTATAATCTATGAAACATAGGTATAGATCTGTTTTACCTCTATGGCTCTTTCTACTAAAGATCTTATGATATATTGCTCGTTCCTTTACCTCCAACAAAACCACACTGTTCATTTCTAATTTCTGGACTGATTTTGTTTCGCACTCTTCGCATAAAGATTTTTAGTAATATCTTAGTCATATGACTCATAAGGCTTATTGTGCGATGATCATGGCATCACCATATATACCAATGTCTAAAATAAACCGTATTATCTATCTATTGTCCCTTCAAGCCAAAGACGGCACAAAGGGCAGAAATTCTAGACTTTTGTCTGACGATCTTTGTCATCAAGTTCCAGACCTTGCTCAGGACCCACATTGTATCTCGTAACACTGCTCTGTTCTGGGAGAGTTGCTCAATCTCAACTCAGGACCCACATTGTATCTCATAACACTGCTCTGTTCTGGGAGAGTTGCTCAATCTCAACTCAGGACCCACATTGTATCTCATAACACTGCTCTGTTCTGTGTGAGTTGCTCAATCTCAAATCAGGACCCACATTGTATCTCGCAACACTGCTCTGTTCTGGGAGAGTTCCTCAATCTCAACTCAGGACCCACATTGTATCTCGTAACACTGCTCTGTTCTGGGAGAGTTGCTCAATCTCAACTCAGGACCCACATTGTACCTCGTAACACTGCTCTGTTCTGGGAGAGTTGCTCAAACTCAACTCAGGACCCACATTGTATCTCGTAACACTGCTCTGTTCTGGGAGAGTTGCTCAATCTCAACTCAGGACCCACATTGTATCTTGTAACACTGCTCTGTTCTGGGAGAGTTGCTCAATCTCAACTCAGGACCCACATTGTACCTCGTAACACTGCTCTGTTCTGGGAGAGTTGTTCAATCTCAACTCAGGACCCACATTGTATCTCAAAACACTGCTCTGTTCTGGGAGAGTCACTAAATCTTGCTGAGGGAGCTGATCCCTGCTGTTGTTGCCTTTCACATCATCAATTTACTTTTTAGTGTTTCTCTAGGTCTACCTCTTTTACTTTTACTTTCTGGTTTCATTTGAAGGTTTTCTTTGAGATTCTATTATCTCTCTTCATCATATGGCCAACATATGACCACATTCTTCTCTTGATTATAGATGAATTTGTTGGATGCTTTATCATTTCTCTTATTTCTGCACTAGTCTGGAATTCATTTAATGGTATACAAAATATTTTCCCGATTCATTTGTTTTTGAATGCATCCAGTTTACTTTATGTTTATTTAGTTGTTTTCCAGCTCTTGCATGCATAAGTAAGAGTGGGTTATACATTTGATTTGAAAATCCTGAGCTTACTTTGTTTAGTAATTTTGATTTCCATATTTTATCAATGTTTCTGAAAGTCATTGCTGCCTTTGCCATTCTGATTCTAATTTCTTTCTTTGTGTCTCCTTCTTACTTATGCAGTTTCCAAAATATACAAAATTATCTACTTCTTCTACTGTTTTTCCTTCAAGGTATATATTTTCTTCTGGGCAAATTTGATTTTTCATTACTTTTGTCTTTTCTGGGTTGATCTCAAGTCCTATTTTTCTAGCCATTGATGACAGAGCATTTACCTTTTCTTGCATCATATTCACATTGCTATTGATAAGAATTATGTCTTCGCAAAATCAAGGTCCTCCAATTGAAATTGAAGTGTCCATCCAATGCCCCCATTACACGTACAGAATTTTTGCATTATAAAGTTGACGGCAATTCCAAATTACAAGAAAATACATCCTAGTTTTACTCAATCTGTAACCATTCACTCAAACCTGCCTCTATGCAAACAACACATGAGAAGCCATTTTACAGGTCTTTGATGATATTAATGATGTTCCTCTAATATAATTCTTAGAGTGAAAATATAATCAAGGTAGCTTTTTCCTTTTCTAGATCCTGCCTGTTCTTCATACAAAACAGTGTCTATTGCCTCTTTGACTCTATTATTTCCTTATAGTGCTCAGTCCATCATGACTTTATTTCTTCACTTAATGTTAATATGGTTCCATATTTATTCCTGATAGGTGGCCCCCTAGAGGTAAAGGTGTTCATTAGCATTTTCTGTACTCTATAAAAAGTTTTACTATCACCTGTCATTGCTGTTCTCTCCACCTTCAATGCCAGGTTATCAATACAGATTCTCTTGTCTCTTCAGGCTGAGCTTTTTACCTTGTTGTCTAGTTCTTTGTGTGTTGCTTCGCCATCTTTTTCAAGATCTGTCTTTACAGTTGTCATAGCTATTTCCACTTCTCTCTTCTTTTATGTGTTTCTATGTTATGTCAGAAATACTTGCTCTTCTTTTTATTTTCTTGAACCCAGCACTTGAATCTGCTGATGACATTAGAGCTGTGTTGTCAGATTCCCACATTTCATCTATGGTTTTCTCATCTAGTTCACCAAGCATAGCATAGTGGTTGTTGAGTTATCATCTTTGCACTTCGAACATGTCCATAGGTGCTCAGATCCCCTCCTCAGCAAGTCTCGCAGTGTCTAGTGACTGACGAATCCAGTTCTGTGTTGGTTGATACATATTCTTACACACCCACTAAGTTTCTCATTTCTGGCTGTGTCCATCTTAACTCCCATCTCTTTCATCCGAAGGAGTAACATGGATTTGTGGTGGTTGAAGTCCTGTGTCCTTCCCACATCTCGGAGGGCATTGGTGATGTCGGTCCGATCCATTGGTTGACCGTCCTCAGCGACAGCGCAGCTAGCCAACCTGTCTGCTCTTTCATTTCCCTGTACTCCTGCATGTCCTAGGACATAGACAAAGGTGACCTTACATATTTATTTACTTCTGCAATGACTCTACTCATTGCATGTATATAGAGCCCACCTGCACTTTTTTTTATCATGCTCATCGAATCACTCTGTATTCAGGCATGGGTGTAGTCTTGTGACGCTAACCAGATGAATGTCCTGGTCACTGCCATCATCTCCTACTCGTGGTCGTAACATATGCACCACTGTGTCCTTGACTATTCTGTCTGCCGAGCATGTTGTAAATGCCCATGCTCACCTTTTGTATTGTATTACAGATCTGTCTATATAGATGACATCTTCATGGCATCTTTCTCATTGGTGTTATCCCAGATGAGACCGTTGACCTCAACATTGACCATGACTGATTTCTGTTCCCTACATTTCCTGTTGTGTGTGACAATACACGAGAATATCTCCCTGAAGGACGTAGGACTCCTCGCTAGCATTGATATTGATAAGTCCAGAGACATATTTGATGACATCTTCTGCTTGGCTCACCAATGATTTGCCTCTTTTTAGTCTGACACCTTTCCCTGTGTTGAGCTCATGGTGCAATGGATGATCTTTATCTGCACTTATCTTCAGGTATGCTCGTGTCCTCCAGATTTTGATTCTGTCATCCATAGTTGGAAAGTCAAGAAGATACTTTATTGCTACACAGGGAGTGTCCCTTGTACACCCCAAGATATTCTGCATAGCTTCATTCTGTATTTTCCCCAGCATGTCAATTTGTGTCGTACTGACAATAAGAATTCCCAGGGCATACTCGATTGGTGTGGGGACTAATTCCTGGAACAGGAGGGTAAGTAACCTCTGCTCAATGTTTTTATATGTGAATACATCATGTTTTGAGGATGAAACAGAAAACTTATTTGAACAAAATTTATAATGCTGTTTTTTCCTAACTTTTAACCACTTAATCTTTCCTTTGGGTAGATTTTATTTCTAATCTGTCATTCATTGCTTTTCTCTTCCATTTCAGTTCTTATAACCTATCATAATTAATTTTCTGCCAAAACTTACATATTAAAATTACATCTTTTTGCTAGGCTAAACTTACTTCAACTTCATGCAGCTCCTCTGTAATGCTCTCAATTTCTCTGAATATGGACATGAGATTGTTGAATCCCGAAAGAGTTACTTTCCTGGATTCAAGTTTATCAAGCAGTGCTTTCCATCTCAAATTCACCTCTTTGTCTCTGAGGTCAGAAAATGGTTACACATAATAAAGGCAAATAAAAAGATGTACATTTGTATATACGGATTTGCAGATTTAAATTTATTAAAATACATGTAAATATAACTGAAGTAATGATACTTTCAGTCAAGCTAAACATGTAAAGATAAATCATATTTTCTGCAGTATTGAAAACTACATCCTCACAATACCAACAGTAGCATCAGCATATATAGTGAGTTAAATTGTTTGTATATTTTACACGAGTCTCAAAACAAATATAACAATTTAAACCAGCGTGTTACTTTCTAGGTTACACATTTTCCATGTTGAAAGACGAAAGGAAAGAAGAACATGTGTTCTAGTGCTGTTTTGTTCTGTTCTATGAAATAGAATGTTATTGACAAAATTCTGCACTTTGCTTCACATTGTGCCTGTATGTTAATTAGCCTATTTGTGGGACTTTCCCATTTTTGTTGCTGCACCTAAAAATTTCAAGTATACAGAGGTCATCAATGTCATCAAATATCTGTAAGACACCTTCTGTTGTGAAATTTACAATTAGGCAGACTAAGTAAAAGTTTCCAGACTGAAATCAGAGTGAATCAAGGATGTATTATAACTTACCTGTTGTGGAATCAGCATCAACTTCATAAAATAGAAATACTGGTGAACACTTGGGTTCCAATTAGAGATCCTTAATTTTGTAGACAACTTAGTTCTTATCATTAGCAACATTAACATGGTGAAAGAAAAAATAAATGCCCTGTCATCAATGGCTATGAAAATAGGACTTGAGATCAAGCAAGAAAAAACAAAAGTAACAAAAAATCAAATTCATCCAGAATAAAGAGTAAACCTGAAAGGAGAAGTAATGGAAGAAGATCACTTTGTACATTTATGAAGTTGCATAGATCAAGAAGGCGATACAACAAAATAAATTTAAATAATAATAGAAGAGGCAGCAATGATTTTCAGAAACCTTGATGGAACATGGAAATCAAAATCATTAAGCACAAAAATAAAGCTTAGGATTTTCATATTAAATGTATTATCCACCCTTACTTATGCATGTAAGAGCTGGAAAAAGACTAAAGAAGGAGAAAATAAATTAGATGCATTCAAAAACAAATACTTCAGGAAAATACTTTGTATACCATCATAGGAATATGAACATATGTTGGCTAAGTAGTGAGAAGAGATAACGAAACAATCTGTAAGAAAGTGTTTGATGTTGTTGTTGTTGTTGTTGTTATGTATCCAGTGACCTTTGAGCTGATGCCCTTCGGCCCAATGCCATGTAGTAGTATCTGCAGGTATTTCTAAGTTCTGCTGTTGTTCCGTACAGAGTATTCCATTTGGAGGGTCTTTGGGGAAATAGTGTTGTTCTGATGTCAGTGAGCTCTGGACATTGAAACAGGTGATGTTCTACAGTTTCTTGTGGGTGATTACAGAGTAGACATACTGGGGTATGGTTTTGTTGTATTCTATTAATGTGGTTATTTAGCATAACATGTCCTGTTCTCAGTCTGAAGATGGCGGTTTGGTCTCTTCTTGTTAGGTTGTTGATGTTGTCTTGTGGATTTGGTCTTGTCATATATTTAAAAAGCTCTCTCCCTGTTTTCCCTAAGGCCCATCCATTCAGCCACTCCTCCCTACTGTTGGAGTTTATGACTTGTTTGGCTGTGTCTAGTGTGATGGATGTATGTATCTGTGTCTGTTTAGATCCTCTCTTAGCTAATGTATCTGCCTTATCATTTCCTGGTATATTTGAGTATCCTGGGATCGATTGCATTACCAATCTTATGTTATGTGTTTCAATGAGTTTGTCTGTGTCTATGATAAGCTGTGTGAGTTCTGGTTTGTTCGTGTTGTTTTCCAGTGCTTGCAGAGCCGATTTGGAATCCGTAAATATGACTGTGTTTGTTTTCTTTGATGGTGTGGTATCAAAAATCGTATTTAAATGATAAATTGCTGTTTCAATAGCTGTTATTTCTGCTTCATAATTGTTACAGACTTCACCACAAGGGCCACAAATTTCTTCTGCTGTCCCATCTGGATAATGTATTAATATTCCATATCCAGCTTTTGAAGTAGCGTTAGTGGCTGCACCATCTGTGTATATATGTATCCAGTCTTCTGGATAAGTATCTATTGTTTTCCTTGCTGCTAGTGTTACTGATACTGAGTCTGCTTTTTTACCTGTTCTGTTACATATCTCTACATTTATTTCAGGTTTTTTATAATTCGTACTTGGTGGCATTTCTTTGATGACTCTTGATGTTTGTAGAAAGTGTTTGATAAAATTACTGCAGATATCATGTTGAAAAGTATACCTATGTAGCAGGCAATACTGAAAAGGCATTACTTACTTTTGAATTACTTTATCTTTAGCCCTGTAGTTTCCTTGTACAAGCTCTGTGGCCAAACTGCTCAGAGCTCTGAACCTGTCTTTCTACTCAGAGTAAAATAAGATGGTACATCATCATGAGCATAAAAAAGGTGGAACACAGAAAAGACTATTATGCAATACATTACTTAAAGAGATGATTGCAAATTTACTACCCTATTGAGCATTTGCATTTTGTAAAATGTTGAAAATCACTAAGTTAAATAAAAATAAGATTAGCCAGTGAGTGAATATTCTTACCCTGGCTAGGATTTCAGCACTGATAGCTTCATGTTTTTTCACTGCTGCTTCAGTCTGAGCTGTATTGTTGCAGTTTATCTGCTCCTCTAGAATCTGCTCCATATCACCAAGCCATGTCTCACGAATGGCAGCCTAGTCAAGGGAGATAATATATATTATTTAGTAATTTTGACAAAATCATTACCCAGCGATAATACTACTTTTACCTTTCTCATCCTGCATTTGTACATTTTAACCCCTTTCTTTTTCTGTTCTAAGCATTCATTATCATCATTTATGTTTGAACATCTCACGGAACTTAGATCATACTTCACCTTCTTAAGGTCGACCTGGAAACAGACTAACCAGTATTTTAGATGTGGGCCTCACAAACTGAACACTAGATGGAAAGCTTCTCCTACCAGGATGTGGTAGGTGTAATAGTTGGAAGTGTTGCCTCAGTTAAACAATGCCCCATATGTCCAATGATGGGGTAAGCCGCATAAGAGCTGCATTCAAAATTCTATCCATGAGGAAGGACACCCTGGAAAACAAACCACTGCTAAATAGCTATTTAGCCATCAGGTGAAGGAAAGGCAATGTGAGAACACCCAGACAAAAATCATGGGCAGAGTGTGCTCAACAGTCCTGGCTGGCATCCACCCAATGAGAAGGGAATCTCCTACATAAAAACTGAGATCTAGCCTATTGAAGATGGAGTGTATCAGGCACAGCACAGATTTAGAGAAAAATTCAGATCACAAAAAATATACTACTGCTGCCGATGCAACTAACTTATCTTGTGCCATGATGTTGTTCCTACCCATCCATCATGATACAGGACAAAGGATCAAGTTTATATGACCAAAAGACTTGAACAATGAAGAAGACAATTAGCCAGTTTGGCCAACAAATAGGGCTAAAGCGGGAAGGCAACCTGGTACTGTCATGCTGGATATGTTGGGCCACAAGGCACAGATATCAACACTATCTTTAAACAACCAGAAAACACATCTATATCCATAAAACATCCTTTCAGGGCAGACAATGATGAATAGGAGTGATCGCTGGGCAAATACTGAAGGAGACCCTCAGCAAGTCTCTTCAAATATTTATTTTTATAATGTTTCTATATTTCTTTTTTTATGGAAATGAATAACAAATACAGAGACTAACACTTCTAAAATACCTCATATGACAGATATGATAGCTTCTAATGTTGCAATGCTTCTGCTTCTCCTAGTCTAAGCAACATTTAAATATTACAAGTAGTGAACACATATATTGGTTATTGGTTATGGAAGGCCTCGGTATCACAGCAAACGAATTAAAATCCATAATTGCTCAACCGCCCGTGCCAGTGGAATCATCCGAATTACTAACTCATCTCCCAAACAAAGAAAGGTAACTGTAGTCCCCATCGTAGCAGTCTCAGCACACGCCAAAAGACATAAGGCGAAACCGCGCAGAAAGTGACCACAGCCAACTGTTCCCCGTCATACGATATCATCATTCATCGTAAACAATCGGGATATCGAAGCAGGATCAAAACGGATGAGACACACAGCTCACGGTGTGCACAGAGCACTTAACTCAGTAGCTCCTGCAACAAGCCGGACTTGGAATATGAGGAAACTGCGAGAAGGAACACTTTTCAGACATAGCCTTCAATGGTTCCTGCCGCCTATCCACCATATACCATGGGAGTTCACGTCCTCCCGAAAATGATGATCGTTGTAGCACTTGATGATGTTAGGCCGTCATTGATGACTCCAATTCCAAACATATAGACACACAGTGGTGGTAAGTTATCATTTCCAATCCAACAGAAGCCGCATGACCTGTAGTTAGTAAAACCACAGAGAGAATACGATTTTGTGACCTTCACTGATTCACTCTTAGATGTGAATGTGTAGTTTACACAAGAGGAGAAGTTTTCAACTACAGTGATCCCATTTAACGCAATTCTGGGATAGCAAGGCAAGTCTCCTTTATAGAAGCAGGAATTTATGATGTTCTCCGCTCCCTTCTTGTAGCTGCCGCCACACGATTCTGATGTCTCATTAGCCTGGACATCATTCAAGAACAATGTCAGATTAACATTCCATAGATATGGCTTTGCTGATGAAGTGCTTGGTGCAACAGTTGTATCAATCATGCTGGAGTGAACACATATAATGATATATAAATAAATATGAATATTGAGGAAAATACTGTGCAATCTATTTTTGACAATAGAAACAAGAAAAAGAGTACTTTAATGTTAAATAATGCTAGTCTTAACATATGGATGCGAATCATGGACAATAGGACAACAAACAAGAAAATCACTGGAGCCTGAAAAAGTGTGAATGTACAGCATAATATTGAGAATACCATGGACAGCTAAGAAGAATAATAAAAACATTCTGAAAGAGGGCAAAGCAAAAAGACAACTAATTTCTAATATTAGGAAGAAACAATCATCATTTTTTGGTCATGTAATGAGAAGGGAGAGACAGCTGGAATATATTGTGATAACTTGAAAAGTTGAGGGATGAAGAGATAGAGGGAGGCAAAAAGAAAAGATACCAGACAGCTTAAGAGAATGGCTTGGCAGAAGGTCAACAACAGAAAAGATATAACTGTCAAGACCAAAAGGTGTGGAGAGACATGATCATCTACCCCAGCAGGCATGGTACTTGATGATGATATTTATTTTACAGCTATATTTTATATATATAACAAATAACAAGTTGAGTAATGACACTAATAACAATACAAAACTAAAACTGTATAGTCACAGTTCAATGACAATCATTCCAAACAGTCAAATATAAAAATAAGTTTGCTTGTACTGATGGAGCTCAGAATAGGAGAATATCTATTATCCAGAGTGGATCTATACTCCTCTTAGTGCTTTTTGGCACAAAAATGGTCAAAGCTGTTGTCTTTTTTCAGCAAATATTTTAAACTTACATAAAATGAAATATTTCTCTTTAAATTATTTATCAACCTTTTTTCCTTTGTCTCTCTTGGGTGTCCTCTAGTTCTTTTACCATCTACTACATTTTACTATCTCTGATAGAGTTTATGGAGCCATTTTAGATCACCTATAAAACACTGGCTTTTCAGTGGTCATTTAAAATCATGATCAACAGAGAACCTTTTACTGCTTACAAAAATTATAGTTCTATTCTAAATATGGGGGTTTCTATGTTGAGAATTACATTGTTTGGGCCAATCTTTCATTGGACGTTTCTGCATTATGCTCATAATTTACCTAACTAGTTTTGTTCCACTATAATGCAGTATGTTCTTCTGATACTAATTATTCTCTTTACCTCTACTGGTGCCTCTCCTTTTGCTTACTAGCACCATCTTCTTCTCTGGATTTGTGTGGTGATGCGTCTACTTTTATCTCAAAGCAGAATAAATGTACCCTTACCTTTCTGGAAAATCTCCTGGCCAGCTGCTCCAACCTCTCCTGCCTAATGAGTTCATCTTTGAGTGCAACCTCACGGCCATGCTCACACTTTTCTAACTGAATCCATGCAGTCTCAATGTCATGAATCAGCATGCCATCTGGTGGCATATATTGCTTTTGGCCATTAGCTTTTAACCGAGCCTGGATATTGAAGTACTGGGCCTCAACATTTCCTCTTTCCCGATATCTAATTGAATAGAAGTTAATATATTCTCTGAGGTTAGAAACTCAAGAAAAACTGCAGTACTTTTCATAAAAAATTATTTTAGTGAAAATAATTTAATCTCCCCTGCAAATGAATACTCTAATTCTTAAAGACATGCCTATTTTATGAAATAACTAATTATTAAAAATAATTATTAATGCGATATTTGTATACAATTATAACCATTTTAATATAATAGAACTCAAGCAAACCACTTTAAAATATTCAAAGCAGGCCCTTGTCAACACTAATGAAACACTTCTATCATTGAAATAATCAAAGACACTCTTTGTAAAGCAGAAATAGGACAAATTCTTCTCTTTTCTCAATTTTTTTAGAACACAAATTCCTTAACAATAAGATTTATTACAAATAATAGAAAGTTATATACAAACACCTACTTGGGTGGTTTTTCAACTGTCATGTATTCCTTGAAAAGAATAAGCTCTTTCTGAATAGCTTCTAAAGAGTTTGGGAAGTCTCTGTTGTTTAATGACTTATCTTCTCCCTGATCCAGCCCAGAAGGTCAGAGGTGAGACGTTCATAGTCATCCTGCATCTTTTCCACATCTCTCATCATGCCAACAATCTGTTGTGAGGTGACAGTTAGAAAAATTAATCTTATTTTTTTAATAACAATTATTTTGTTTTTTGACTGTAAATGAGCAATGAAGTAAGTTTAGTTTAGATCAGTCAGTTTAATCAGCAGATTATTTCATTGCACATTGAATAACTTCATAATACTTAGATTCCCTCCCCAGAACCTCCCTAAAGCATGGCTACTGATGATCTCTGCAGTTGCCATATGACTACCAAAAGTACTGGAGCTCATATTCACAATATCAGTAGTCGCTATCACTGTCATATGATAGCAGAAGCACTGAAGTTCATATCCACAAACACTGCAACAGTAAGGTGGGCTATATGAGCAGGAATATGGTCCAGTCATTACAAGCATCAAAGATACGCTGTCACCTTTGCCTATGTCTCTGAACAAACGGGAGTATATGGAAATGAAAGAATGGACAGGCTGACTAGCTGTGCTGTCATCAAAGGCGGTCAACCAATGGATTAGGTGGATGTCATCGTAATGCCCTCCAAGATGCGGGAAGGGTACAGGACTTCGACAACCATAAGCCCACATCATTTCTTCAGATAAAAGAGATGGGAGTAAAGATGTGTGCATCCAGAAACAAGAGGTTTAGTGGGCGCATAAAAGGACTTATCAACCAACACAGAGCTGGAGTCATTAGTCACAGGATGCCGTGGGTCATGCTGAAGAGGGGATCTGAGCACCTCGGATATGTTCGGAGTGCAATGATGATGACCTGCAAATAACTCAAAACTCTGATGCACTTGGATGACCTTGAAAATGGATGGGGTAATTTAAATTGTAAAGTCTTAACAACTTTTGCCTGAGCCATGCTCATGTGGCTTTTCTGTGAGAAACATCAGGATAGGGGAAAAGAGGAAGACCTAGAGGGACATTAAAAGGAACACTTATAAGAGAAGCAAAGTTGGCAGGCATAGACTCATTAGATAAGACTGAACATCTCGCCAAGAATAGAGATGGTTGGCAAAAAACATTACAAACCCAATGCAATGTCTGTTGGCACTAGAATGATCAGGATAAAGATCATATTTGACCTATGCATTTAAGTTTTTAAATCACAAAGGTTCTTTCAGGAAGCCATGATAGCTCAGTGGTTAGTGAACTGGACTACAAAGGACAAGAGGTTGGGTTCGATCCTGATCAAGGGCTTCCGGGTTCACCCAGCCTTAAATAGGTACCGGATATTTTTCTGGGAAAGGAAAGCAGCTCAAGTGTAATACCGATCACATTACCCCAAAAATCATGTGATGAAGGTCTATAAGTCACTAACACCATATTTCCTATACACCATTTGACATGAAGGGGCTCTTTACTTTTCTTGTAAGGGTTCTTTAACATGCACGGAGTGTACACAGAACACCATTATCCAAGAGGGCTAAACATCAAATCTCACTACCCAGAGAGAGCTAGACATCAAATCTCACTACCCAGAGAGGGCTAAACATCAAATCTCATGATCCAGAGAATTTGTGGCAGGGCAAAGCCATGAGGACACCATCCATTTGAAGAGAGAAATTCCCACCTCCTGTGGTTAGATTTGAACCCAGGACCTTCTCATCAAAAGGCCAACATCTTGCCCATAGATCACCCAGCTCAAACCCCTCCCCCCCCCTTTTTTTCCCAAGAAACCTAAAACCACTAATACCATCAACTGAACATTATTCAATCAATTCAAGTATTTAAAGCTATTTCTTTCACAATATACTCCACAGTAGCTTGAAGTCCCTAGTAATTTACCAAACATTGTTAATTTCATTTTCATCTCAAGGTTTTTTATTGTTAAACATATTTCATCTTTGTTATCCCCTAATCAATGTTTTGTTTGGTTTAATGTTTTAACATCAAAGTGTATTTTTAAACTGCTTTTATCTGATAAAATATCTTTTCACCATCCAAAAAAATATTTTTACATACTAATATTATACAATAATTTTGAATTTTCAGAAACATACTTTAGCAATATAACTCAATCAACTATCATTTAGGTAAATAGCATTTGTGAAAGTACCCATGCAGTATAATGCAGTATGTTCTTCTGATTTGTAACACTGCCACAGAGAAGAGCCCAGCATAATGACCTCTGCAGCTTTTTTTTTAGATCTGCCACTTTGACATGACCAGTTGAGATTGTGCTAGTGATGAACTCTGCCTGTCTGTTCTACATAGACCAGTATCATTCTATGAAAAGCACTTGGGGTTTGTGTCATGATTGTTACAGTACAGAATACAGGCAGGATGTTTGCCCTTGCTATGTTCTCTGGGATAAACTTATCACAACTCCTTTCAGTCCTAATGTCAGTTTCTGTTTGTACAGGTTGGCATTGCTGCCAAGGAGTGAATAACTCACAGCTCCGAATTTGTAAAGAAGAAGAAAAAATTACTAGCAACCTTAAAGAAATCTATTTTCTTTAATTACTGCAAAGTGCATTAATCTTATTTTCACATCTTGAGCTCTGAAAAGAGAACACATACTCTCTTCAGTAATTTTAATTATTTTTTTTTAATTAAGGGAACTAGAAATTAAAGAAAAAAGTTGAAAACTGATAGCAAATCCTTTCTTATTTCAATGGAACATAGATCAATAAATAAGATTAAAGGTAAATTGATATACCACATCATTAGGAAATCTTAGCCAAAGGAAGGTAATGGTGCTTGTTCATGTTATGTTAATATTTAAAAACAACGAAGTCATATAGTCTGACACGGTAATAACAATCTGCCATTAGCATGCATTTTAGTAAAACAAATTAATCAACAAAAGACATACAACAGAATAATGGTGCTACTTTCTCCTGTTATTTATGTGGCCCAAAAAAATGATGAATCCATATTTTTACAATCTGATTTAATAACTGCATAATCTACTGGTGTAGTACAAATCTTCATTCTATTGCTCTAGTTTTAAACTTTCCCAATCTAATGATATTGTTCTAATCTTCACAATCTAATGATATAGTTCTAATCTTCAAATCTAATTAATGATGTAATTCTAATCTTGATAATCTAATAATTTAATTATAATCTTCACAATCTAATGATATAGTTCTAATCTTGACAATCTAATGATGTAATTCTAATCTTGATAATCTAATAATTTAGTTCTAATCTTCACAATCTAATTAAATAGTTCTATTCATCAGACTCTAATGATGTAGTTCTAATCTTCACAATTTAATGATGTACTTCTGCATTTTCATAACCTGTTGTGAGTTTCTGCATATAATTAAAATCAAATGCTAAGTTTCAAATCTTTACAAATGGATATGTTTGATCCAAATTAAAAACAACCTAAGGTCTCTGACTGGGAAGCCGCGATAGCTCAGTGGTTAGTTAACTGGACTACAAAGGACAAGAGGTAGGGTTCGATCCCAACCGACAGCTTCCAGTTCACCCAGCCTTTAATGGGTACCAGATTTTTTTCTGGGAAAGTATAGCGGCACGGGTGTAATACCGACCACATTACCCCAAAAATCATGTGCCGAAGGTCTGTAAAATTTACGGTCACTAACACCATATTCCCTATACGCCACTTGGCATGACGGGGGTACTTTACTTTACTTTTTTTTAATGTCTCTGACTAACCTTTGCAATTCTTTTTCCGCCAGTCATTTCACTTTTCATTTTTGCAAAGTGGTGGTAATATGAAGCAACGTAGGTCACAATAATTTTCTCATCTGGTCGGTTGACATCAACATCTAGACAATTTCAAATGGGAATAGAAATGTATCACTAAAATGTTATAATTTCATTTCCATCACCGACTCCAAATTTAAAACAGAAAATAATTTGACAATGATGTGGTGGTGGCTTATTGAGAGGCTTAAATAAAAGTTGCATGATCAGTGCAGTTGTTGTATAGATTATAGGTTAGGGGTTTTCTTCTTCTTCTTCTTCTTCTGCAGTCACGGCTCATTCAGACTAAGATTCCGGACTTTCTTATGTCTGTTTCAGTGATTCGGTTGCCCTGTAGAGTTTCTCTTCCAGGGAGGTGGGTGTGGGCCACATTGTCCTCCTCAGACCTGCGTACTGGGAGCAATCCTGCAGAATGTGTTTTGTTGTCATGTTATCCAGGATACAGCAGCATTAGCTGGTCGTTTTTATTTTGAGTTTGATGAACATAAGGTTTCTCCTTCTGTTGTGGTCAGTGTACAGGCAAAGTATGATGACTTGATCCCTCCGTAATTGTTGGAGCTTTCTGTCCCTCTCATTATACTTGGGTGTTCTTGCTTAAATTTTTCATGATACTGGCCTTTGATGATGGATTTGGCATCATTGTAGTTGACCAGATGGTTCTCTTGTGCGATCTCCCTCCCTCCTTAGTTAGTTTGTCTGCACATTCATTTCCTTGTATATTACAATGTTATGGTATCCACTGGATGACCCCTCTCTGAAAGTTATTGCACAACTAGTCTAGGCTTGTTCTCAAGTCATCTAGCTTACTGTTCCTGGGTTTTTTTTTAGAGCTGTTAGGACTGACAATGAACATTGATGAAAAAGGCAAGAGCAGCAGGAATCGGCTCCCTCAATGAGATAGAGCTGCTTGCATGCGAGATTTGATAAAAGATCTTTACAAAGATTGAAAACTGCTAGAATAAAAAAAATTATATAAGAGAAGTAGTATCTGAATCTACGTCCTATTGGCCAGCTACGGCTCAAAAGGTCAATATATAGAAAGATAGGACTGACAGTGCGTAGGTTAGTATCATCAATTTTTTTGTGCACGTTATTTTTGTGTTGAATAAACAGTTTTGCAGGATCTTTGAGGGCTTTAGTTTCTGCTTTATAGTTGAGTTTTTATTATATGGCAAAAAAATCACTAAAAGTTCATTTTAGATGGGGTTACTGAAATATTCTGTGCTTCCAAACTATCTCTTTACATCTACTGTACTTTTGAGCCAAAGACATCACATAGGGCAGAAATTCTAGACTCTCCATATCCAATAATCTTTGATGTTAATAGTCAGACTTTGCACATCATCCGCAATGTATCCCACCACAAGTTCCTGTTCTATGTGAGTCTTTCAATCGCAACAACGGAACTGTTGTGTTTCACCTCACTCAGAGTCAAGATTTTTATTTCAATAACAGTAGATGTTTCTCAAAAGAGGCTTGTTAGGCCAATGGTCAAGCATCCAAAACAAGAAGAAGAAAAACAATCCTCCAAACTACTTAAGGTAAAAAAAAAATTACAACTATTAAATGGTAAAAATATTACAATAATGTAAAGCAGTAAAATACAATACATCCTTTAATTTAGTATACTACTTAGTTTAAAAAGAATAATTAACTAGTGCAATAGACCTTCAGCATCCAGAATTTTGGGAATACCAAGGTGCTTGTCTGCAATGTTAAAGGCATTGTTGAGATTTCCGATGTGGTCAGCTGGATCAAGTCTGTCAAAGTCGATCAGGTCTGGTCTGAAAGTCATTAAACTTCAATTGAGAAAAAAACAGTGCAGAAATGATTTTTAAAATTAGCATTAACACATTATGTACCTTAAACCATATGTGTAGGGAAAGAACTTTGTCTAATATAAAACAGTACCATCAAGACTGAGTTGTGTTAAAATTAATTTAATAACTGACACTTTCAATCACCAGATAAGTGCTAATTTACTCCTTAAAGAATTATTTAAATACGCTGTACCTATTTCATCACATAGAAAAGATAATATTTTCTCGTATTTCAAGAGTTACCAAACAGAACTGGTTGCATGGAAATGTCATTATTAGAATTCAAATGTATACAGAAATAATAATAATTTTGCACGACAGCTATAACAATACTGAAAAATAATTAAGAACTGCAAATCAGTCAACCTGAAGCACATTACTAGGTGTACTGGTACTATAAACATTTTGATGTCTGTGAAATTCATACAGAATTAGAAATGAAAATGTACATAATTAGGAAGGAAAATATGAGACAAAAGCATTAGGTACTTAGGGATCTATGACGAAAGGATGCATTCATCATTATTTTATTATATGCTATAGATTAATCTGAAACAAGTGCAAAACATCAAATACTTGGCATAATAATAACATCAGATGGAAGATGCACCACAGAAATAAAAAGCAGAATAGCTCAGGCCAAAGTGGCATTTCAGAAATGAAAAACATCTTATGCAATAAGTTTATGTCTATAAAAGAGAGAAAGAGAATTCATTAGTACTATATAGAGCCAATTCTGACTTATGGAAATGAATCATAGACAGTAGACAAACAAATGAAAAGACGATTAGAGGCCACAGAGATGGGATTTCTCAGAAGAATGTTGAAAATTCCCTGGACAGCTAAAAAGACCAATGAGGACATTCTCAAAGGGGCCAACACAAAAGAAAACTCCTAAAAAACAACAGGAAAGAACAAACAACATTTGTTGGGTACACCATGAGAAAAGACAAGTTGGAATACTTGGTTCTATCTATCTATCTAGTGTCCTTTCAAGCTGAAGATGGCACACAGGGCAGAATCACAATCTCAAAACCAGAAACCTTGCGTGCTAAAATGGCACATATTGCAGAGAACACTGCTTCTAACATCTATGGTTCTGTTTCCATAACAATACTTTTTACAATGACAGCTTGTCAAGCCATCGATCAACCTCCTTAGTCGCCTCTTACAACATGCCTGGAAGGTCACAGTGTCACTATTCTTTATTTCCCTCATAATGAGGCCCCAGTAAAAAAAAAGTAAAGTAAAGTGCCCCGTCACACCAAGTGGCGTATAGAGAATATGGTGTTAGTGACCATAATTTTTATAGACCTTCGGCACATGATTTTTGGAGTAATGTGGTCGGTATTACATCCCGTGCCGCTTTACTTTCCTAGAAAAAATCCGGTACCCATTTAAGGCTGGGTGAACCCAGAAGCTGTCAGTTGGGATCAAACCCTACCTCTTGTCCTTTGTAGTCCAGTTCACTAATGACTGAGCTATCACGGCTCCCGAGGCCCTGATAACACACGGGTAATACTTGGTTACAACTGGCAAAATACAGGGAATAAGAGATCACATCCGGCAAAGAGGGAAGATACTAGATAGGTTTGGTGTCATGGCATGAAAAACAGTCAACAACAGAATTTATATGATGTACCATGGATAGAAAATTGTAGAAGGACATGATCGCCTACACCGACCAATACAGCACATGATGATAGGATAATTAGCAGGAGAAGACTTTTAAATAAATTTGAAATCCAAATATTATTTTTGTTTACATTGGAAAAAACCTATTTGTGTGAAATTGTCAAGGAATCTCAAATTGGCATGTTTTTCAGTTTGGTGCATAATGTGTTAAAAAATAACATTTGCAATAACAATTACAATCATGTTTTCAATAATAATAATAACAATAATAATAATATTTATAACAATAATTATTAATGTAAATTTGTAAACTCATTACACCTTAGGTCCAGTTTTTCTTTCTTTCTCTATTTACATTTTTAGCATAGAGGGTATATAATATATATAATATTTAGTTTGCAGTCTCTTTCAGACTGAAACAGGAGTAAAACAGGGATTTATACTATCACCATTGCTATTTGGAATTACCATTGATTGCATCGTGAATAAATTTTGCAAAGGCAATAATGGCATAATAAATAATGTTAGGACAAGAGTTACTTGGAAGATCTAGATTTTGCAGTTTATGCAGTGACAATATAAGTGACAATATAAGTGACAATTTAAGTGACAATATAAGTGACATTATCAGCAAGATGAAATACATCATAGATACCCTATCATCCATGATGGAAAGAATAGTGCATGAAATCAAAATGGATAAAACAAAAATAATGAAAAATAACAATACTCCCTCCATATGGCAATATATAACTCAATCATCAGGCAATGAAAAGAGTAGATCACTAATCCTTGGTAGTATTATAGAACAAGAAAATGAAACACAGAAAATGGTCAGATGCAGAATAGCAAAAGCAGCAGTGAATTTTAAAAATCTGGGCAAAATATGGAAATAAAAAATACTAACCGAAAAAAACCAAACTTAGAATATTCAACTCAAACGTATCATCAAACATTACTAACACATGAAAGCTGTAAAATAACAAAAGAGACAGAAAAATCTGAACGCATTGAAGACAAATGCCTAAGAAGTATACTCTATATAAGAAGTATAATGGAATTAATTCAAGACTAATATGGAGAAAAGAAATGGCCATGTGACCAATGATCTCATCTACAATTATGAAGAGAAGATGGACATATGATGGACATGTGCTGAGAAGAGTTAACAAGAGAATTTCAAAGCAGGCTCTTTTATGGAAAACTGCAGGATACAGAAAAAAGAGGGAGACCTACAGAAACACTAAAAAGAATACTTATTAGAGAAGCAAAGTTGGCAGGCATTGACTCATTAAATAGGAATGAACAACTCGCCAAAAATAGAGATAGGCAGCGAAAAACACTATAAGCTCTTATATATGTCTATCTCTCTCAATGCAGGACTAGCTGAGAAGAGGATTAGAGTACCTATGGACATGTTTGGAATGCAATGATGATGACCCATAAACAACTCAATAGACGCCTAACAGTGCGGGAAACATCAAGACCAAGTTTCTTGCTAGGTACACAAGTAAATGCATAAATATATGTTATGACAACAAAATAGGAAAGGAAAAGAGTTTAAAATAGCTTTCTTATTTTAGTGAACAATGGTACAGTGTTAAGTGAAATTATCCTACTATGGACAAAAGGTCAGGTTCGTTGCATCAACTAGCCACAGATGGCTTGTAAACCAACACACTACCAATGTTATTAGTTGCTGCAGATTGAGATATACTTACGAGGAGATCTAAGCACATATGGGCCTGTGGTGTTCTTTTATCTTTCCCATTTTTTTTCACTGGAGGATCATTAGATTGGAAAGATGCATTAGCCTGTGATTCGTTACCATAATTCTGTCCACTGCTAAATGCTTTTGATATTTTTTTTCAGAATGTTTCTATAATGGTCAACACTCATCTATCTATCTATTGACCTTTCGAGCCGTAACCGGCCCATAGGGCGTAGACCAAGATACACCTTCTCCTATATGAATTTTTGTTCTAGCAGTTTTCTTTTAAAGATATTTTATCAAATCTCGCCATCTGTCTCTGTTCTGTGCAAGCAGTTCTATCTCATTGAGGGAGCCGATTCCTGCTGCTCTTGCCTCTCTCATCAATGTTCTTCTCAGTGTCTCCCTGGGTCTTCCTCTTTTTCTTTTACCTGTTGTTTCCCATATGAGGGCTTGCTTTGCTATTCGATTATTATCTCTTCTCATCACATGTCCAACGTATGACCATCATCTTTTCTTTATTACTGAAGATATTAGTGGTTGATTGGCGATTTCTCTAATTTCCTCGTTTGTTTTTAATTCGTTCCATTCTATACCAAGTATTTTCCTTAGACATTTATTTTCGAATGCGTTCAACTTTGTTTCTATATCTCTTGTTGTTTTCCAGCTTTCACACGCATACGTAAGGGTTGATAGTACATTTGATTTGAATAGCCTAAGTTTTGTGTTTGTGCTAATGAGTTTTGATTTCCACAACTTTTCAAGGCTTCTGAAAGACATTGCTGCTTTAGCCAGTCTGATTCTAATTTCTTTGCTCGTATCCCCTTCTCGATCAACACTCATCACTGAACTCATATTGACCACATCAATGTTAGAATGGAATTTTTCAACTAGCATCTGTGTTTTCTCCCAGTAGTAGCATAGTTCTTTAATTCCTGCAGGAGATGTATTCCACTAATTCATTTTCTCCTTTTCCTGTGAAATTATGAAAGTTCCACAGCTACTTCATGCACTTCCTGTGCAGCTCTTGGGCTTCTTCAGTGGTTTGTAATTTTAGTGCAATAAACACAAAACAAAAGCCAGAAAAACACCAAATAAACCACAACAAATTCTAAAAAACCACTGAACCTAGAAAAAAAACTTCCAAGCAGTTTTATATGTCAGACCACCATATAAATTCTACTGTAATATACTATTATAGAGTAGAATTTTACTCAAAATAGCTACACATTGTAGTATGAGAAGAGAAGTGTAAAATTACCCTGAATCCATTATACAGGGTGTTTCTAAAGTCGCTGTGCAGTGAAACAAAATATCATGACGTAAATTTCATCAATCGGTGACGCATTTTCAAAACTATTTTCAAATCACTGCACAGCGACTTTAGAAACACCCTATACTTTAGAAATGATAGATCCTATTCCTAGTTAAAACTGAAATAGCATAGAGATTAGTGAACTGGACTAGTAAGGACAAGATGTTGGGTTTGTTAAAACTAGGAGCTGAAATAGCATAGAGATTAGTGAACTGGACTAGTAAGGACAAGATGTTGGGTTTGATCATGATTGACAGCGTCCAGGTTTGGCCAGCCTTAAATGGGTATAGGATTTATTCTAGGAAAGAAAAAGGGGCACAAGCATAATATAACCACATTACCTCAGAAATCATGTGTCGAAGATCTATTTTAAAAAAATAGGGACACTAACACCATATTAAATACATGACTAAAATAGATTACATATGGAGTATAAGACATACCTATGGGCATGTATGAGAGCATTAAAGCCCAATCCATTTCTCCAGCTGTTGGTAAAGTTTTGAATGTTGACTCCAGGGTATCTGTGATCCCAAAAAAAATTATTTCTAGTTAGCAGTTTAGAAAATAGAATTGAAACATTTCACAAATGTTATATACTGTTTGCTTAAATGAGCTGAGAAGTGTTTGAAATAATTTCCAATATTTTGTTTTAATTATAATTCACATTGAGAAAGAAGGTATATTGAACAATAGAAAAAAAATAGCAAAGAGACACCAAAAATTCAAATGTTAAATTTTCCAATGGTGATTTGAACTTAAAATAGTAGTTTTTTTTCTGGAAGGGAAGATGGAAAACACCATGAAGGAGTAGGCATAGAACTTAGTGTTGATTTCAACTTAAAAAATATTTTTTTTAACTTAAAGTTTCAACTAATGGAAGAAAAATGTGCTGAAGAATTTGTAGATATTTCTTTTGTATCCTAACCTTGTTCAACAAATTAAAATCCTAAATTTTGTTATGGATCAGATCAAAAGCATATTAGAGGCATAAGGAATTTAATTACATTGCAGAGATAAGATGATAAACTTGTTGAAGAGATAAGATTTTTTTTAAATCCCATATCTTTGTGAAAAGAGGAGATCTTAATTCTGAATGATAGAGGGCCAAGAACTTTACCTTCTGAGGTAAAAACAGAACAAAAAATATATTTAAAAAACTGTAATCTTGTTATCATCATCATCGAGTGCTGTCTCCACAGGTTGGCTACCATGGAGCGCCATTCCACTCTATCTCTTGCTTTTATGGTGCAGGATGTCATAGGCTGACTTCTCCATCTTTGGATGTTACTCGTTCTTGTTAGTCTTGGTCTGCCTCTGCCACTTTTACCTTGTATTTTCACCTTCCAAAAATACTTTTAGTAGGCTGTTGTATCTTTTAAATTGCCCCAAAAATCTCATCTATCTTGTTTGAATTGTAATCTTGTTAGAGTGGTAAAATTTCCTAGTCTTATTAAGGTGTACAGCTCTAAATCTACTGCTGGTATAAAATTAAGTTATTTTATCTCTCTGTTTTTGTTGAAAAATCAGGTAATATTTTAATACTTTATCATTTATTTTGAATTCTTCCTTAAACAGTTCAGTTTTCCTAGGTAAGATTTTTTTTAATTTATTTATTTTTTTTGGATGGTTTTGGACACCTCTTTTTATTCTCATGCCAATTACATATAAAAAAAAAAATTAACCTAACTTTATTAAAAGTAAAGATTAGACATATGGGGGTTGGGGTTGGGGGGGGGGGAGAGTTACCTTTGTTAGTGACCAAATTTTCTCATGACCAACAGCCTTTCTTTGGTTGGTGTGTTCAGTAACACACCTGGCAAAAGTAAAATTATGTTGCATTAAATCATTTCCAATTTATTTAATTAAATAGTATTACCTGGAATAATGGCGTCTGATGGGAAACATTTCGTTCATTGAAAAAGCAGGGACTTTGTGACCTTGTATTCTAACAAACTACACAGGTGAATACTTAATATAATAAGGACCTATCTAGCACATCAGCTGCACTTGTATCACATATCCCATTCTATAGTAATATTTTTGAAGTAGAAAATGATCTACACATCATATAAAAATTCAGCATGCACTTAAGACAGTAATTCATAAATTCAAAATTAGAACTAGCATTCAGGTTCTCCTAATAATAATTGTTTCAATAAGGCTGCACTGTCAGTTTCACATAAAAAAAAAAAGAGCAATTATCAGACTGTATATCTTTAGTGTAGTTTACATTGTCTATAACATAATTTATTCTGACACAATTGTAAAAAATCCATGATAATACTGTAACCATCACAATTTATTTATTCTATTGCTAAGTATATTATTATCTAATAAAAACAATAAGAATCTATCACACTTTTATTTGTGGATCCTATTATATAAACTGTCTATAAGCACTTTGATTCTTCTATATATAAACATTACAGGTTATACGTTTCAGAAGATTTCTTTCTCTGACAGAAAACCAAGAGTAAACAGACAAACACGCTACTATGTTGATAAATATTTAATTAAATGTCATGCCTGGAAAAGAGAAGATGGATTCTCCAAGTCTTAGCTATTGATCAGTGTTAGGCTCAGAAATCTTACATTGAAAATATATAGCATTTTTTATAGTATTGAATGAATACTAACTAATGCTATTATTTCTAACAGTACTTTTAAATGTAGAATTTTAAAATGTGTATAAAATAATTTTTTTTTTTAATTGATCAAGAGAAACAGTTGAAATTAAAATCCTAGTAATTTCTCTTAACAAAATATGATTAAAGGTAGGCCTATAACAAAATGGGTATGCTGTTATAGAAATCATCCAATAGTTTGCCAGCTATCTGTATAGGGGAGAACATGTTTGGCATTTCAATTGGCCAAATGTTGGTGCTAAAATCTGTTTATTATTCTGTATTGATTTGTCTCTTATTTAAAATACTCTTTTTGTATATAAATAATTTTCTAATTTTTTTGTTTATATATCCTGTCCACAGTATAATATCTCATAAACTTCAGAGATGCCTTCAACAATGTATAATTATTCAAACCAACCAACAAGCAATGCATGTTTGACTGATATAATATTTTCTTCATGTTCTGTAAATTACAGCAGTTTTTAAAAAAATCTTATCTTTATAGCATTTTCCAATTACTCAGATCTGCTGGGGGGATATATAGGACCAGAGAATAAAAGCTGCTTGTCCAATGTAGTCAACATGGTGTTTGAGCCTCAGTTTTTATTTAACCCTCGATCGAAACAATTTTTATTCTACCAGAATTTGAACCCACCTTCTCTTGGTTTTGAGCCCAACAAGTTATAGATTTAGTCACACACTCTTCCCAGTTACAGCAATCGAGTTCACAAAAGGTAACAATAAAAACACATACATTTTAAAAAAATAGAAATTTGATAGCTATTTTAAATTCAATATAATACATTGTATTGTCTATAATTCTGCAGATTTTCAGTAAACTCAGGTTTCGTTCCTTATCCCAAATATTTATTTCTTCTAATCTTTGTCTACACCTTTCACATGTGATGCTTAAATTAATTTTGGAAGTAAGAGATATTTGCTTAACCACTTGTCACTTTTGGAAGCCAAAGCAATTTTTTTTGCTTCATATTACAAGTTCATGGTTCAGCTTCTGTTGACATGGTTGTGTTTATTGATTGCTGCTATGGCTTTTGCATTGGAGGCGTTCTTGTTTGTCCAGTTTTGTTCCTTTGGCTGATTGTTGAATGTCTTCACTGCCACTTAGCCTTTGTTTGGCCCACAAAAACAGTGTTTAAAGTTCTGCACATTGTTTAACATTTGTCACATTTACAACCTGGTGTTAATCACATGCTCACAAACAAAAATAATTGCAAAGGTGACACAGACTTCCCAGAGGATGAGATCTAAGAGAGTGAAATATTATGATAAAAGTGAGAGGATGCATTTAAAGTATTTGCAATGCTAAAAATTACATACAGGAAATTTAAATGCATGTTTGAATCATCATTATTAGGTAGCTGGAATAGGTGATCATGTCTCTCCACAACCTTATGACTCTACAATTGTTTATAAATTTGTTGCTTAACTATCTAACATTATGATGGTTTCTTAAGATGTATGGAATTTCAGCTGTTCATTTCTCATTAAAAGGTTAAAAACAATTATTACTGTTTTCTCTTGATGTTGGTAGTTTGTCTTTCTTTTTGAATGTGTCTCTTTCAGAATGTTCTTATCAACTTTTTTTTCAAGCATATGTGGTATTTAAACATTATTCTGTAAAACCATATTTGTGTAGCCCCCCCCCCCAAAAATATCTTTGCCTATTGTTTAATAATGTCCATGATTCATTACCACGTTACAGTACTGACTCTGAATAACAGTTGAGGACATCTTTTTCTTACTTCAATTTTATATAAATGAGGAGTTTAAAAGTGAATGAAAATTGTGTCAATCAAGAAGATTGAGTATGTTAATGTATAAATAGATAGACAGTGCTTGTGTGAATGGGAAATAGGCACATGAATAAAGAGTATGTGAATTTCTATTTGATTTGCAATGCTGAGTGTGATATGTCACAGGTAGTCTCATGTGAACTGGGCATTGTGTTTGAAATCATATGTGTATAAAACGGTATGTTGTAGTAAGTTGTTCTAATCTAGTCCCTCTTGTACCATGTGGGATACAGAACTACAAACACTAAACTTCACCGATTTCTAATTCAAGTTGTACACTTTAAATATGCTCTGCCTCAAAGACCTGATAAATGGAACACCTTGTATGAAACTGCAAGGGAAATCATAAATACCTGCAGATATCATTACATGGCATTGAGCCAAAGAGTGTCAGCTCCCATGGCTTCTGTATCCATAACATTAACAAGAACAATAAATCTGCTCTGCCCATATTGGTTTGGTTGCTCTAGGCTATTAGACTGTTCTTGTAATATTCTCCATCTAATGTTTTTTTCCCCTTCCAAGTCATGTCCTTCCTTTTTAGTTCCTGTTTTCATTGTTGTGTTTCCTGATTCTATGAGGTTATTCATCTTATTAATTTTGTATTTTTAATCCCCAGACATACTTGCTTTTATATTTGTTCTCTCTCTTTTAAGTATATGATCTGTATAAGCTAATGTGACAGCTATTTATCAAGTTCTGCATTTGGGTGTGATACTTTTTCCTATAAGCATGTCCATGAGACATAATGTTGGACAAATGTAAAGTTTATAATAATTATTCTGAAAAAAATAAATCAAGATTTGCCTTTAAAAAAGGAAGCAAAGTCCTTTTGTTCATTATAATGTTGACATTCTGGTTTTTTTCCTTCACTTTTATTTAGGCCTAATCTCAAACAAACAACTATTCATTTCTTGAATAATCTGGCTATTAAACTCTGTGGAACCTTAGATATGATGTCAGGCGTATTGTCTCAGCATTGCTCTTTCACGACAGTGAATTTATATTCTCATCTGTCACTTGTACTGTTCATACGGTTTGCATGTTACAATTGATCCTTCTTGATATTACTGTCCCACTTAATGCTGTTATTCTTCCTTTCTGTTTGCCTTCATATTTCTATTATGGCCTTCAGCATGGCCAGGGAGCCATGATAGCTCAGTGGTTAATGAACTGGACTACAAAGGACAAGGGGTAGGGTTCGATCCCAACTGACGGCTTCCGGGTTCACCCAGCCTTAAATGGGTACCGGATTTTTTTCTGGGAAGGTGAAGCAGCACGGGCGTAATACCAACCACATTACCCCAAAAACCATGTGCTGAAGGTCTGTAAAATGTATGGTCACTAACACCTTATTCCCTATACACCACTTGGCATGACGGGGGTACTTTACTTTTTTTTACTTCAGCATGGTCAGTCTTCTGTTTATTATTTTTAATATTTCACTTGTAGGAATGTTTTTGGAGTGGCTAACTTGGAATGAGGGGTAAGATGAATTAACGCCAGCCTTTGTTTGAAGAGACTTACCAACTACTAACTTGAAGTGAGTTACCACATGATGAATTTAACACTTGATTTAAAGTGAGTTACCACATGATGAATTTAACTCTTGTTTTTATTTAGAGAGATTAACTTGAAGTGAGTTACCACATGATGAATTTAACACTTGTCTTTATTTAGAGAGATTAACTTGAAGTGAGTTACCACATGATGAATTTAACACTTGTCTTTATTTAGAGAGATTAACTTGAAGTGAGTTACCACATGATGAATTTAACACTTGTCTTTATTTAGAGAGATTAACTTGAAGTGAGTTATCACATGATGAATTTAACACTTGTCTTTATTTAGAGAGATTAACTTGAAGTGAGTTACCACATGATGAATTTAACACTTGTCTTTATTTAGAGAGACTAACTTGAAGTGAGTTACCACATGATGAATTTAACACTTGTCTTTATTTAGAAAGACTAACCTGAAGTGAGTTGTCACATGATGAATTTAACATGTGTCTTTATTTAAAGTGACTAACTTGAAATGACTGACAATATCAGTGAATAATAAACAGGAGAAGAACATTATAAAAGACTGCAGAGTATGAAAGAATAAAATACAAATTCTGTGTTACCCAGCTGTCTTTCTTTGGCACCACAGCAACAAAGCATCCTTGGCAGATTTCTTCTCACTGCCTTCCTGTTCCTCATCCTAACATAAGATATAATGAGTGAAGAATTAAAGAATTTCCGATTATGTGGTACTACAATACAAATAGTTTTTCCCAATCACCACCAGAATTACCTTCTCTATCACTGAAACTCACCTTTATCTTTCACATTTCCACCAGCAACCTATATTGTCCTCATTATCATCACTAGTCACCAGTTTTATCCATCATAATGATCATATCACCACAAATAGCCAACTTTATTCTCCCTATAATGATCATTCACCAACTTTATATATTCTATCATCACCATTCACCAACTTTATATATTCTATCATCACCATTCACCAACTTTATATATTTTATCATCACCATTCACCAACTTTATATATTCTATCATCACCATTCACCAACTTTATATATTCTATCATCACCATTCACCAACTTTATATATTCTATCACCACCTTTCAACAAATGTATATATTATATCATCACCATTTACCAACTTTATATATTCTATCATCACTATTCACCAACTTTATTTATTCTATCATCACCTTTCACCAACTTTATATATTCTATCACCACCTTTCACCAACTTTATATATTATATCATCACCTTTCACCAACTTTATTTATTCTATCATCACCTTTAATCAACTTTATATATTCTATCATCAACATATATTCTATCATCAACATTCACCAACTTTATATATTCTATCATCACCATTCACCAACTTTATATATTCTATCATCACCTTTCACCAATTTTATTAATCTATCACCATTCACCAACTTTATATATTATATCATCACCATTCACCATCTTTATATATTCTACAATCACCTTTCACCAACTTTATCCATCTTATCACCACCAACAACCAACATTTTCCTCCCTATCACCACTATTTGTATTCACTATTCCCATCCCCAAAAACAACTATTATTATCCCCTTTATCAACATCAATGATGAACATATTCTCACTATCACCACCAACTACCTCTATCCTCTTCATAATTGTCAACAATTAATATTATCTTTACAACAACAACATTATCACCAATAACTTTATCCTCTCTATATCAAAATCAATAACTAATAATATCTTCACTATCTCTCAAACTGATTTTTTTACTACTACTAACATTATCTTTCGTATAACCACTGTTGTCCAACAATTCTTATCAAGATTGTTCTCCCCATTGCAAATTTATTATATTCACTAACTAATTGTCATAAAAGTGACTACAAATTACAATCAACCAAACACCACATTTCCTAATCTCAAGAAAAATCATTCAATATTTACAAATTTTAACCATCACAAGCCACATCTTGGTTCGGTAGATCCAATATTCAACTTACAACATTAATAATGATCTCTTGAATCTGGAAGCGCAGAATGATGGTCCATATCAACCCCAAAATCAAGCGTGGATTTCCATCTACAATGTCTTCTGCTCCAATATTCTCAAAGTAAACCTGACAACATAGAGAAAAGAGAGTAGAGTAAAAGCAATAAACACAAATTTTAAATGAAATCTTCCACTCTGGGCCTACCTTGAGTTGGTTGGTGGGCTTGTGTGGGAACTAGATCAGCAGGACTCAGTATTGGGCAAGTCCTAAATGAGGGTAAGTCCTGATTAATATTTTTTTATAATAGAAAATGACAGAAAGCTGGTACCTGCTCCAATATATGTTGTCAAAATTTAACACAATACACCCATTTTGAGACATTGCTATTAAATTGCTTACAAAACTGATTGAAAATGAAAAACGCACAACAGCCAGAAGTGAAGTCAATGAACATGTTTCTGGACTTGGGAAAAAAAAAAGTTTTAAATGGAAGAGTATAAGCTTGCTGATTTAATCAACTGACAGATAAGATTATTTCAAAAAGTCTCCAAACTAGAACTTTCTGTTATCCTGGAAGTGATTTAAAAAAACCTTGGAGGGATGGGGAGGTTGACCGTCAGCAAAGTTAAAGCATGTTAATATCACCCCAATACTAAAAAACAGAAGGGGAAAGTATATAATAATGCCACAAGCTACAGATCTACACCCTTGACTTCAAGCTTTTGGAAGACAGTATCAGGGTAATAATTGAAAGGTCATTTTAATGGCTAGACAGAAACAAAACCCTTTTTAGGCACCTACCAATCAGGTTTTAACGACTAGACAGAAACAAAACCCCTTTTTAGGCACCTACCAATCAGGTTTTAACGTCTAGACAGAAACAAAACCCCTTTTTAGGCACCTACCAATCAGGTTTTAACGTCTAGACAGAAACAAAACCCTTTAGGCACTTACCAATCAGGTTTTAACGGCTAGATAGAAACAAAACCCCTTTTTTAGGCACCTACCAATCAGGTTTTAACGACTAGACAGCAACAAAGCCCTTCAAGCACCTATCAATCAGGTTTTAACGGCTAGACAGCAACAAAACCCTTTAGGCACCTGCCAATCAGGTTTTAACGACTAGACAGAAAGAAAACCCTTTAGGAACCTACCAATCAGGTTTTAACGACTAGACAGATAGAAAACCCTTTAGGCACCTACCAATCAGGTTTTAACGACTAGACAGAAACAAAACCCTTTAGGCACCTACCAATCAGGTTTTAACGACTAGACAGAAAGAAAACCCTTTAGGAACCTACCAATCAGGTTTTAACGACTAGACAGAAAGAAAACCCTTTATGAACCTACCAATCAGGTTTTAATGGCTAGACAGCAACAAAACCCTTTAGGCACCTACCAATCAGGTTTTAACGGCTAGACAGCAACAAAACCCTTTAGGAACCTACCAATCAGGTTTTAATGGCTAGACAGCAACAAAGCCCTTTAGGAACCTACCAATCAGGTTTTAATGGCTAGACAGCAACAAAGCCATTTAGGCACCTGCCAATCAGGTTTTAACGGCTAGACAGCATCAAAACCCTTTAGGCACCTGCCAATCAGGTTTTAACGACTAGACAGCAACAAAACCCTTTAGGCACCTACCAATCAGGTTTTAACGACTAGACAGATAGAAAACCCTTTAGGCACCTACCAATCAGGTTTTAACGACTAGACAGAAACAAAACCCTTTAGGCACCTACCAATCAGGTTTTAACGACTAGACAGAAAGAAAACCCTTTAGGAACCTACCAATCAGGTTTTAACGGCTAGACAGCAACAAAACCCTTTAGGCACCTACCAATCAGGTTTTAACGGCTAGACAGCAACAAAACCCTTTAGGCACCTACCAATCAGGTTTTAACGGCTAGACAGCAACAAAACCCTTTAGGAACCTACCAATCAGGTTTTAATGGCTAGACAGCAACAAAACCCTTTAGGCACCTACCAATCAGGTTTTAACGGCTAGACAGCAACAAAACCCTTTAGGCACCTACCAATCAGGTTTTAACGACTAGACAGAAAGAAAACCCTTTAGGCACCTACCAATCAGGTTTTAACGGCTAGACAGCATCAAAACCCTTTAGGCACCTACCAATCAGGTTTTAACGGCTAGACAGCATCAAAACCCTTTAGGCACCTACCAATCAGGTTTTAACGGCTAGACAGCATCAAAACCCTTTAGGCACCTACCAATCAGGTTTTAACGACTAGACAGAAACGAAACCCTTTAGGCACCTGCCAATCAGGTTTTAACGACTAGACAGAAAGAAAACCCTTTAGGAACCTACCAATCAGGTTTTAACGACTAGACAGATAGAAAACCCTTTAGGCACCTACCAATCAGGTTTTAACGACTAGACAGAAACAAAACCCTTTAGGCACCTACCAATCAGGTTTTAACGACTAGACAGAAAGAAAACCCTTTAGGAACCTACCAATCAGGTTTTAACGACTAGACAGAAAGAAAACCCTTTATGAACCTACCAATCAGGTTTTAATGGCTAGACAGCAACAAAACCCTTTAGGCACCTACCAATCAGGTTTTAACGGCTAGACAGCAACAAAACCCTTTAGGAACCTACCAATCAGGTTTTAATGGCTAGACAGCAACAAAGCCCTTTAGGAACCTACCAATCAGGTTTTAATGGCTAGACAGCAACAAAGCCCATTAGACACCAACCAATCAGGTTTTAACGACTATACAGCAACAAAACCCTTTAGGAACCTACCAATCAGGTTTTACAAGACGTAAAGGACTAGGGCAGGGATCAGCCATTCAAATTCATTCAAGAGATTGGTGAACCATACCAAGAACGAATACACTTGGTATCAACCTTTGTTGACAAGCTTATGATAGTGTGTAAAGGAATAATCTGCTCGGGAGAATGGAAATAGCAGTTATATACAAGTAGAAAATAGATTTTTTTTTTAAATAGAACAATTCAAATGACGTTCAATGGATCAACTTCTTAAAGGAGAACCCTGCAGGAAAGCGTAGACATAGATTAGCACTGAGCTGTGCACCTTTCTTAATATTTACATATGACCATCTGGAACATGTCACCTGATCACCTGTCAGAATCACACCTGTCGAAATTACCACCTGCCTGGTGATCTTGGTAAGAGGTAAAAAGTTTCTACAGATTCTTACAAAAAAAAAGAATAATAGCTTGCCTACTAGTTTAGAATATTACTAGCACTGGAAACTAAAGATCTATTCTATTAACCTTTCGAGCCGTAGCCGGCCCATAGGGCGTAGACCAAGATACTCCTTCTCTTATCTGAATTTTTGTTCTAGCAGTTTTCAATTCTTTTAAAGATATTTTATCAAATCTCGCCATTTGTCTCTGTTATGTGCAAGCAGCTCTATCTCATTGAGGGCGCCGAATCCTGAACCCTCTTGCCTCTCTCATCAATGTTCTTCTCAGTGTCTCTCTGGGTCTTCCTCTTTTTCTCTTACCTGTTGTTTCCCATATGAGGGCTTGCTTTGCTATTCGGTTATTATCTCTTCTCATCACATGTCCAACATATGACCATCGTCTTTTCTTGATTACTGAAGATATTAGTGGTTAAACTAAAGATCAGTGCAACAAATATGGTTGGTTGAGGACAAGAAAAACCCCCAGCGACTAGAATTAAGCCTCTAGGTATGGCAGCAACTATTTATACAGAAATGAATGAACTCCTGACTCCGCGCACATAAAAGCACACAAGCACTACCACTGGAAGCTATCGTAATGGAAACAATCGATCTTACCCACATTATACCGCTCATGTCTACACCTATGGCTCTGCAATTAAAGCCACGACAATTACATAATGTGACACTTACACAGCTGAAACAATAGCAAGAAAAAGACGCTTTGGAGAGTATCAATTCTGAAATATAGACTGTCCCGCTGGAAAATATATATGTAATCCCACACTCAAAATCAACTTTACATCATATTTCTATTGTTATTTGATTAACTAGCCATTTGTTCAAAACCAAACAGTATAGATGTTCATCATCATCATCGCGTGCCTTCTCCGCAACGAAGGTTGGCTACCATGGATCGCCATTCTACTCTGTTACTTGCTTTGATGGTGCAGGCTGTCATAGATTGACTTGTCCATCTTTTGATGTTACTCGTCCATGTTAGTCTTGGTCTGCCACTGCCTCTTTTACCTTGTATTTTTCCTTCCAATATTATTTTTAGTAGGCTGTTGTGTCTTTTAACATGCCCCAAAAATTTCATTTGTCTTGTCTTAATTGTATTAGTTCTCTTTGTATTTTCAGTTGTTTTAAAACTTCATCGTTTGTTATCTTTTGTTTCTATCCAATTCTACCTTATCTTCTATAAATCCACATTTCAAAGGCTTCAATTTTCTGTTCTGTTTTCTTGTCTAATGTCCATGTTTCTGCACCATACAGGAATATTGAGAAGACGTAACATTTTGCCATTCTTAGTTTCAGCCCTGCTGATATTTGTTTTGTTGTTAGTATATTTTTCATGGCATCAAAATTAAATTTTATATATGTACAGTATATACAGTACAGATGTTACTCTGAGATAAATTCCTGAACATTTTGGAATTCTAGAAAATGAAACAAAAACTAATAAGTTATCTGTACTATGAGGAGCACTATCTTACAGTTTATCTGGCAGCTTCTGAGAAGTATTAGTAATTACAAGCATAAATGGCTGAACATGTAGACCAATGGAGTGCTAAAACTAGCATTCGATGTTCGAATACCAACCAAAACATGACTTTCATGACCCAATCAAACACTGTAGTTAAAGACCATTCTGCGCGGAACTGTAAAAATAGGGAAGAGGAGGAGGTAGACAGAGAAAAAAATTGCAAGATAACATCAAAGAATGAACTGGGCCTCAACTTTCAGAGTCCCAAAGAATGACTGAAGAAAGAGATAAGGTTGGCGAAGTCTGTCAGCAGTTCCCAAACAACCCCCCCCCCCCCTCTTTACCTCCATGGTTGTGTGATGAAGAAGATAATTAAGATGAAGAAAAAAGGAAGAAAGAAGAAGAATCAAAGACTACAAACAGCTAAAAGGATAAACCAAAGTTTGATCCTGTCAATGAGAACATGAGATTCCACCGTTAGTGGACACTTGCATAAACTAGACCTGTTAGGTGAACAACAGCTAACTATATATTTACTTAGGCCTGAGTAAAGTAAAGTAAAGTACCCCCGTCACGCCAAGTGGCGTATAGGGAAATATGGTGTTAGTGACCCTATATTTTACAGACCTTCAGCACATAATTTTTGGGGTAATGTGGTCAGTATTACGCCCGTGCTGCTTTACTTTCCCAGAAAAAATCCGGTACCCATTTAAGGCTGGGTGAACCCGAAAGCCGTCGGTTGGGATCGAACCCTACCCCTTGTCCGTGGTAGTCCAGTTCACTAACCACTGAGCTATCGCGGCTCCCTTAGGCCTGAGTGCTGAGAAGAAATCCCCAGAAAACCTCCAACAAGCATGACGTTTTAAGTATGCGAGCAGGGAAGGGACGAATGTGGATAGAGTGACGTCAGCCGTCTATAGCTCCAATAGCTGAAAACGTCACGCTAGTTGGAGGGTTTTCCGGATGTATTTTCGGCCAGCGGGCCTTAGTAAATCTATAGGTGGCTGTGGGTGAACCGAACTTTAGACTACAACGACATTTCTTTTGAGTTGGTAAAGAGGGGGGGGGGGGAGGCAGTTACCTGCTAAAGTATTGTTGTTTTTCTTCCAACTTAACTTATATGGCATGCAAGTATCATCTAGTGCACCAAACCATTGTCAACACGCATGTCTCATGAACAAAACAACTAATATAGACATTAAAACAAGAAACAACGGGCTATTAAAAAATAGAACCAGCTCACGGCTGAGATGGATTAAGTCAATGCCATGGAAAGAGAGCTTCATTTTGATTATAAATTAGTGTGCTGTTGTAAATGTCTGAACTTGTTACATGTTTTCTTACTTCTAATCGTCATCATCATCATGTGCCATACCGGTTGGCGTAGGTGATCATGTCCCTCCACAATCTTCTATCTACAGTGCATCGTATTAGTTCTGTTGTTGACTGTTTTCCATGCCATGACACCAAGCTATCCAGTATTTTCTCTCTTTGTCGCCCGCGATCTCTCTTTCCTTTTATTTTGTCAGTTATAACCATGTATTCCAACTTTCCTCTCTCATGATGTGCCCGAAAAATGTTGATTTTATTACTTCTAATACAAGCTGCATTTCTCGAGTAGTGAATGAGTTCATACATTTATAAATTGGCCAGATTTGGTAAAGAATACCATCAATATTTAATGTAAATAGTTTCGTTCTCTTTCGTCCACTGTTTGTGGTAAAAAGCTGAAAAGCTAATATTGATATTCTCATAGTATGGCATTTTTTCTAAGTCTGCTTTCATGCAGCAAATGTTTTTAAGAAGTGGTGGCTTCTGCAGAGATATGAAATCTGTCAACAATACTTTTTTTGTACAGTTCCCCCTCCCATTATGCGTCCTATTTGACTCGCTGAAAGCTTTTGGATCTTGCCTTAGTTAAATCTCGCTTTAATTTTATATATATATATATATATATATATATATATATATATATATATATATATATATTAGATTACTAATTTTCACATATTATCTTATTTTTATCCTAAGATATGTAACTCATCTCTCTGTCGTTTCATCATTGCATCTTTTATCCCTCTGTATTTATCCTTGATTAGCCTGTCCCTCTCATCCTAGATGTAGTGAAGTATGTCTCTATTTCGTTGTCCGTTTGTGTTGTTCTCGTTTTCTGTGGACAGCCGCACGTGGACTGAAACGTTGGTATTTTATTGTGTTCCTTTTTTGTAAAGTTGTCACCATACCTTGTAGGAGTGTACATTACATCCCACTACGTGATCCTGCTACCAGCTTTACCACAGCATTGCAATTATTTGCCTGTTCCCTATCTTTTAAGTTAATTCCTTTTATTAAGCAGCTAATCTCTCAGAAAAGAAATACTAGCAATACGTATCCATTACACTTAAGCATTACAAACTGAGGGGAAATGGTTTGTCCAAATAATAAATTCATAACAAAGAAGATACCAACCACCAAAAGGAGAATGACACAGTGATAAAAGGTAGATGATTGAGTTTGATAGATCATGTGCATTATAAAAGATCCATAAATAATCCTACATCTGAAAAGCAGTGAACTCGAAGGAAAAAAAAAAAGAAAAAAAAAAGCAGAATGTGGACTATCTTCTGAAAAGAAAGAATACCCAGTAGAATGTAGTAACACGAATGGGTCGGCACGCGCTTTGTAAAACATAGGACATTCGTTGTTCCTCAGTGAGACGTCACAAGACGCGTCACGCATAGGCCTTCATTGCTCATGGGAAAATATGAAGAAAAAGACGACACCACAACATAGGTGATTGTGTTGAATTATTTGGTCAAATACGTTTAAGCCATAGTGATACATCTTCTAAATACATTATTTATTCCTACCTGTTGTAAGATGATAAAATAGGTGCCATACTATTTCTAACCTAAGTGGGGAGAAGTGTGTCTAAACAAATGTAGTAATGGAAGCTTTTCAAAGACTGATATCATTCTTGGAATTCAAAGGCAAGTTAGCAACAACACGACATGACAGCAGAAATGAAATAGACATTATCTATGTAAGGGCTGCAAAAAAGAAGAATAGACACGGTGCAGCGTTACCAATAAGTCTCTTACAGAGAGAGAGAGAGAGAGAGAGAGAGAGAGAGAGAGAGAGAGAGAGAGAGAGAGTTACACCGAGAGGTTGCGACAGAGAAAGCAAGAGAATGAGACTGTGTGTGTGTGTGTGCATGTGTAGAAAGAGAGAGTGAGATAAGAATGGGAGATTTCTATCCCAAAATGCAAAAGCTGCGAGATATTGAAGGGCAATGCCATATGTGGAAGTAAAGAGCTGACTATTTTGATTTGGCGCAAGTATCTCTAGCTGCAAGGAGCTGGATCAATTGTCCGAATCATGAATAACACAATTATTGTCTGTGTTTTCTGTGTGTATATTTTCTAAGCGCTAATGACAAAATATACGTGCATCTCTTCCCCCCCCCCCCCTCCCTTTTCGTAATTTAATGTCAGCCTCTCGTCTCGGGGATTCTACAGAAATATATATTTTCTTATTTGTTATTAAATTCTACCCCAAAAGTATCGAAACAAAATGAAGGAGAGAGAGGAGAGAGAGAATGAACGGAAGGAAGGGAAGGGGTAGGAAGAGAGGGAGGGACGGAGGAAGGAAGGAAGGAAGGAAGGAAGGAAGGAAGGAAGGATGGAAGGAGGGAAGGAAGGAAGGAAGGAAGGAAGGAAGGAAGGAAGGAAGGAAGGAAGGAAGGAAGGGAAGGAGGAAGGAAAGAAGGAAGGAAAGGAGGGAATGAAGGAAGGAAGGAATGAAGGAAGGAAGGAAGGAAGGAAGGAAGGAAGGAAGGAAGGAAGGAAGGAGGGAAGGAAGGAAGGAAGGAAGGAAGGAACGAAGGAACGAAGCAAGGAAGGAAGCAAGGAAGGAAGCAAGGAAGGAAGCAAGGAAGGAAGCAAGAAAGGAAGGAAGCAAGAAAGCAAGGAACGAAAGAAGGAACGAAAGAAGGAACGAAGCAAGTAACGAAGCAAGGAACGAAAGAAGGAACGAAAGAAGGAACGAAAGAAGGAACGAAGCAAGTAACGAAGCAAGGAGCGAAGCAAGGAACGAAAGAAGGAACGAAAGAAGGTACGAAGCAAGGAACGAAGGATGGAAGTAAGTACACTAATTAGTATCCATCTCAAACGAAAACAAGCCGAAGAAACATTTTAAAACCTCACCATTGTTTAGTTTCATCTGTACTTGTTGAAACTTGGCGTGCAAACATCACCTCCTAAATATGTTCTAACAACCTCACATTGACGTGTTTATGCAGAAGCAAAATATTTAAAGTAGGCTGGTGGTTCAGGAAATATTAACTTGCTGGGTTCAAGCATAAAATGGGAGCAATGTAGTCAACATGAGATGTAGTACATATTATGTGATTGAGGCATACACTGCCATTTAAATAAATATTTCGCATATACACTGTATATCTAATTCTCTCTTTCTTTCTTTCTTTCTTCCTTTCTTTCTTGCTTTCTTTCTTTCTTTCATTCTTTAATTATTTCTTTCTTTCTTTCTTCCTTTCTCATTCTCTCTATCTCTTCCCCTCTCCCACTATCATGTTCTATCTCTCTATTCTCTCACCTTCGCTCATTATTTCCCTCTCTGTCTTTCTCACTCATGTTGTCACTTCTTTCTCTTTCTCTCTATCTTTCTCTTACTCTAACTTTCTATGTTGCTTTTTGTTCTCCCTGTCACACTCTTACAATGTTTCTGTCTCTCTCACTCTTTCAGTTTCTTCTCTCTAACCATCTTTTCCTTCCTCTCTCTCTCTCTCTCTTTCTCTGTCCAATTCACTCTGTTTTCTCTCTTTCTTTCTCTTAAATTGTAATATCTTTCTCCCTCACCTTAGTGGACAAGAACTTGAGGCATCTATTGACGTTCTCCACTTTCTGCACCCTGAGCATGCCTTTGTTTGGTCTCCCGAGCTGTTCCCCAGATATGATCTCCAGAAGTTTCATCAGAATCTTGCCATCTGCCAGGTCTGTGAACAGATCTCGAATCTCCATTCGGACCTATTGGTTGAGAAATAGGGAAAAACAATATAGTCAAACCAAAGTAGTAATTGTTTACTTCAACTCATCTATTTTTTTTCATATATATATATATATATATATATATATATATATATATATATATATATATATATATATATATATATATATATATAAATAAATGTAACAAAGATATAAACTGCAAAACGTATCAAGAAATTACTGGTGAAGTAATATACCATTATAATTATTACAAAATTATCAACATTAAGTACCGTGCCTGCTGGTGTACGTGATCATGTCTCTCCACAACTTTCGATTTCGACAGTTATTTATCATTTCCGTTGTTGACCTTCTGCCAAGCAATTCTTTTAAGCTGTTTGGTATCTTTTCTCTTTGCTTCCCTCTATCTCTTCGTCCCTCGATTTTTTCCAGCTGTTACAATATATTTCAGCTGTTCCCTTCTCATTACAGAGCCCAAAAAATGATGATTGTTTCTTCTTAATCTTGGAAATTACCTCTCATATTGCTTTGGCCTCTTCCAGAACGTTTCCATTACTCTTCTTAGCTGTCCATGGTATTTTTAACATTCTTCTGTAAAACCACATGTCTACAGCCTCCAGTGCTTTTCTTGTCTATTGTCCTATTGTGCATTATTCATATCCATATGCTAAGACCATAGAATATATAAAGAAACAACAGATAAAATGATTTGGACACGTGACAAGGCAGAAATATCAAAACATAACACAACGAGCCTAACACAACGATCCTTCAATAAACGTTGCGAGAACACCAGACCCAAGGGTCGATCACGAAAAAGATTGCTTGACGGAATATTACAAGCACTAGGAAACATAACAGCAGCAGAGGCGAACAAAAGAGCAAAAGACCGCAAATTATATCTCCCCTCGACGCTGAAAGGCGAATGAGTACGGACAGAGGAAGAAGAAATTCCGAAATTTAAAATAGTAGTAATAATTAATAAAAATTAGCATGGGGGGGGATTACTTATACTGCCCCGGACGCCGGTACCCACACCGTAGCCTTGCCCCCGACGCTATATAGTAAACCACACTGCGCCACTGGTCAAACGATATCAAATATCCCTGTTCCTATTGGACTGAAGAATGAACGCCTCACACCAAACACAGTCACCCCGCTGTGTACACGGTTAGGTGTTTTATTTTTATTCCTTTTTCATTTAACCTTGATCAGAAAAATCACTTGAGCGCTATCGATAATCGACCCGGCTTCCAGCTGTTTGGTACATCATAGATTGTTTACCAACATGACCACCTGCTCCTCTTATTCACCCACTCTCATTCACTTAGCACACAAACACACTCACTCACTTACTAACACACTCATTCACACTCGCACGCAAACAAACCCAGGAAACGACTCTGTGTGCTTCATGATATAAAGCTAAAAGAAAGTACCTGACCCATACTCTCGTATGGTAGTGTAGCAGTTATTGGTTATTGGTTATAGAAGGCCTCGGTATCACTGCAAACGAATTAAAATCCATAATTGCTCAACCGCCCGTGCCAGTGGAATCATCCGAATTACTAACTCATCTCCCAAACAAAGAAAGGTAACTGTAGTCCCCATCGTAGCAGTCTCAGCACACGCCAAAAGACATAAGGCGAAATCGCGCAGAAAGTGAACACAGCCAACTGTTCCCTGTCATACGATATCATCCTTCATCGTAAACAATTGGGACATCGAAACATGATCAAAACGGATGAAACACACAGCTCCCAGTGTGCACAGAGCACTTAACTCAGTAGCTCCTGCAGCAAGCCGGACTTGGAATATGAGGAAACTGCAACAAGGAACACCCTTCCAGCAATGGTTCCTGTCGCCTATCCACCATATACCATGGAAGTTCACGTCCTCCCGAAAATGATGATCGTCATATTGAGAACAAAAAATGTATAGCGCTTGATGATGTTAGGACATCGTTCTTGACAGTACACCAACCGAACAAAGTGTAGCAGTAAACATCATTGCTGTTAGGGCACATTACGGACGTGTGAAAACCTGTGTTCTTTCTCGTTGTTACTGAGGCAGAACCCATGTTCATTCAGTTGGAACTATTGAAGAGCTTAAAGCTGGATTTACACCACCACTTGCACTCTATTGCCAAGTCAAGCTAACCATTGCTTTACAGACACGCTTCCCGAAATCCTAAACTGGTGCAAAAAAAAGGGGGCGGGGAAGAAAGAGAAAAAAAAAAGGGGGGGGGGAGCACTCAGATATCAAATATGAAGATAACATATCAAGTTCCGGCCTTTGATTATTGGTTTTTTTTTAATTGCTTGGTAATCGTTCCCGGCAGACCACTGAACCAGCCGATCGCGAGTACGTGCACAAGTTAGATATAAACAAATGACGTTGTGCTCGTGTCACCGTAGCACGGTAGTGGTTTCGTTAGTCATTTGGGATTTCCTCACGTAACAAAGTTCGCACACAAAGATTACAGCTGTCATACGTACGGTAACATATTCATTGTGGTGATATGGCTTTCCCTTCACCATCATCATTGGGTGCCGTCTCCGCATTGAAGGTTGCTACCATGGAGCGTCATTCCACTCTGTCTCTTGCTTTGATGGTGCAAATTGTCATAGGTTGACTTGTTCATCTTTTGATGTTACTCGTCCATGTTAGTCTTGGTCTGCCTCTGCCTCTTTTACCTTGTATTTTCCCTTCCAATATGACTTTTAGTAGGCTGTTGTGTCTTTTAACATGCCCCAAAAATTTCATTTGTCTTGCTCTAATTGTGTTTAGTAGTTCTCTTTTCATTTTTAGTCGTTTTAAAACTTCATCGATTGTTTTCTTTTCTTTCCATCCAATTCTACCTTTTCTTCTATAAATCCACATTTCAAAGGCTTCAATTTTCTGTTCTGTTTTCTTGTCTAATGTCCATGTTTCTGCATTTTCCTTACTAAACCAAATATAAGCTGTGGAGATGAAATGCTATCGTTGAATTTTGGGCATCTCTCACTAACATCGTATCATGAATAAACAAGCTTGCGAAAGGATAAAATAAACAACTGGGGTACATAATGATTTTTTTTAACTATCGTGAAGAAGTGCAAAATGAAAATGTTTGGTCATGTATCTCTACTGTCTGGCCTAGTAAAGACCACCCATCAAGGAACTGTGTCAGCAGCTAGGAGGGGTGGTCCTGAAAAAAAGATGGGAAGATAGCATAACTATGGAGAGTCCCAAAGAATGATTGACGATATACAGAAATGGAGAAGGTTAATGAAGTATGTCAGTGGTGCCCCAACGACCCCCAAGATTATGGCAAGAAATTACATTTTGAGCCACAACAGTTCGGAACGTGTTCAAGTATACTTACTTGTAAAGCTTTAACAATTCGACGATACATTTGTTATAAGCAAATAAAACCTACAATTGTCGCCAGCTAACAGTCTCATGTAGTTACGGTCGTTGATCAAAATAATGAAAATGTAAGTAAACTAGAGCGACAGAGCCTAGACATCTCGTTTTATCTCGTTAAGAGTTCCGGAACCACTTCCATCACATATTTTGTCAAAGCCATAGCATTCAGTAAAGCCCACCTTTATTGTGACACGCCCTTTACATTTCTCCTTATTCTGTGAACGCTATCTTGTAGTTTTTTTTAATCGTTCATTTATTTTGTTAAATCTGCATTACTTTCCAAAATCTCATTTATTAAGTAAACAACCCGACAATCCTTCACGCATTGTGTTACACTCCCTGATTTATGCTATCATTTTCTCACTTATTTTGTCACATTCCTTGATTTATTTTATCAACCTCTCACATATTTTGTCAGACTCCTTGATTTATTTTATCAATTTCTCACATATTTTGCCACATTCCCTTACTTATTTTATCAACTTCTCACATATTTTGTTACCCCCCTCTCACTTATTTTATCGACTTCACACCTAACGTATTTTTCCAACACATAAAACATTGTATCAACACCTAAAGTATTTTTCCAACACATAACATATTTCATCAACACCTAAAGTATTTTTCCAACACACAAAATATGTTGTCAATCACCCGTCCACTCACTGCTTCATTCTTTCCCTCTTCTTTTCACTCCTTTTTCTCTACCTCTGTCTTCCTTTTTACTTACATTTTCTCTTTCTTTTTCTACTCTTTAACGCATTTAATTACCCCCTCAGCTCTTTCACTTCGTTCTTTCTTTCCCTCTTTTTTTCTGACCCATCTCTCTCCTATACACTCCTTTATTTCATCACCTTCTCTATTCTCACAATGTTATCTAAACTGTATTTTAGGACCATCCCTATGCTTTCAATGAAGCAGTCCGGATTACAGGTCTTTATTCCTGCATTTCTCTGTGTTTTGTACCATGCGATTCAGCATATCCGCTTTCCACACGCACCATTTTGCCTTAAGAGCAGCCCATCTAGCCTTGAATTTCAAAAACAAATTGATCAATAAATCGAAGTGACGTCATGTTCTTACTATTTGCGTGATTGTGTTTCACGACTTCAGACTTGAAAGTGAACACCAGTTACAATCAATCATTGTCATAGATTGGTGCAACAATTCACGTTAAGAAGATACTGAAGAAGATACCCTGTGGTCGGTGATTGTCATGTTTGACTAGCGAACATCTCTAATCAAGTTGGATATAGAGTGCGCGCGTGCGTGTGCGTGTGTGTGTCTGTGTATCTGTGTATCTGTGTGTGTGTATGTGTGTCTGTGTGTGTGTGTGTGTGTTTGTGTGTGTGTGTGTGTGTTTGTGTGTATTTTAGTATGTGTGCATTTATGTGTTTATGTGTATATAAGTGTGTGTATGAGTGTTTGTAAGTGTGTGAATATTAGTGTTTATGTGTATATGAGCGTGTGTATAAGAGTGTTCGTGTGTGTATGTGCATATATGAGTGTTTGTGAGTGTGGTTAATGAACTGAACTAAAAAGGACTAGAGGTCGGGTTCGATCCTGATCAATGGCTTCCGGGTTCACCCAGCTCTAAATGGGTATCGGATTTTTTTTCTGGGAAAGTAAAGCGGCACGGGCGTAATCTTCTTCTTTTCTCTTTCACTGATACCTAAAAGGTGTCGTGGTTTATATCATTTGTCGTTCTTGTGCTGCTCGAATTGTCTGAGTTAGTGATTTCCCTTTGTTGTTACATGTCTCTGTCACTGCATCTATCCATCTTCTGGGTCTTCCTCTTGGTCTTTTTCCATGCATTCTCGAGAAGAACGCCCTTGATGGTGATTGGTGAGGATTCATTCTGACCAGGTGGCCAATCCATTTAAGTTGTTGTTGTTCTATATATTCTTGGCAGGGTTTTGTTCCTACTATTTTTCTTATGGTTTCATTTGGTATTCTATCTCTTCTTGTGTTGTTTGTTACTTTTCTCAAACAACGCTTCTCACATGCATTGATCTTTCTTAAATGTGATTTAGAAAGGGTCCATAGTAATAGTAACGGGCGTAATACCGACCACATTGCCCCAAAAATCATGTGCCGAGGGTTTGTAAGAATTATGTTCACTAACACCATATTCCCTATACGCCACTTGACGTGACTGGGCTTTTTACTTTTTTTTTTTCTTACTATATGAGTGTTTGTCAGTATGTGATATATGTATATAAGTGTTTGTGTATGACGCTTGTTTCTTTTTTAGTGTATGTGTGTATGAGTGTTTGTGTGTATATGAGTGTTTGAGTGGGTGTATATGAGTGTTTGTATGTATATTAATGTGTGTGTGTGTATATCAGTGTGTGTGAGTGTTTGTGTGTGTGTTTGTGTGTGTATTAGTGTTTGTGTGTATGAGTGTTTGTGTTGGTGTATATGAGTGTTTATGTGTGTATGAGTGTGTATATATTAGTGTTTGTGTGTATATTAGTGTGTATGTGTAAGAGTGTTTGTGTATGCGTGTTTGTGTTTGTGTATGTGTATGTGTATGAGTGTTTGTGTTTGTATGAGTGTTTGCGTATATATTGGTATTTGTGTGTTTTATATCATTTTCGCTTCACTCTGTCTCTCTCACTTTCTTCCAACACACATAAACATACAAACACATATTTCTATCCGTTCCACATTAATTATTCCCTCTCTCTCTCTCTCTCTCTCTCTCTCTCTCTCTCTCTCACATCTACATAATAATTCTTCCTCACATTCTTTCTTATACGCTCACTCTATCACTCAAACTTACACACCCACAGAAACATTCTTTCTCACATTCTTTATCTCTGTCTCTCTCTCCTACAGAAACATTCTTTCTCACATTTTCTAGCTCTGTCTCTCTCTCACCCACAGAAAAATTCTTTCTTACAACCTCCAGCTCCGTCTCTCTCTCACCCATAGAAACATTCTTTCGCACATTCTCTATATCTGTCTCTCTCACCCACAGAAACATTCTCACATTCTCCAGCTCTGTCTCTCTCACCCACACAAACATTCTTTCTCACATTCTCTAGATCTGTCTTTATCACCCACAGAAACATTTCTCATACAAATTAAATTTCTTCATATAATCCATCTCTCCCTCTCTCTCACTTACTCTTTTTGTATCCATATATTCTTTCTCACATACTTTTTCCTTCTCTCTCTCTCTCTCTCTCTCTCTCATATGTACATACACACACTAATACACAATCACAATCACAAACACACACACAATTACACACATTTCATTCTTTCGCTAAAAGTTTTCTCTCATCCATATCTCTCATACACTTTCACGCACTCTATCTCTCTTTCTCTCTCTCTCATTCACGTACACACTTACTTTAATAAATCTTTTTCTTTCTCACACCCACCTACACATACTCTCTCTCTCTCTCTCTCTCTCTCTCTCGCCGTGGTTGATATTCCTGTTATGCGTCAACGGTAGGCGGAGCTGGATGTCCAATGTAAACACGAGAAGGTGACACAGATAAGCTGTTCACACGGCTCCCCGCGGACGCATACACTGTTATATGTGTGCTTTGGCGTATATCATATATGTGTAACTGTGTACCTGAAGTGTTTACAGTGTGTAGAGCACGCTAATTGGATGGGGCATTGAGAGAATAGTGGTGAGGTTGGGCGGGTTTTTTTTTAAACCAAACAAGGACGTAATCTATCTATCTATTGTCCTTTCGAGCCGAAGACGGCACATAGGGCAGAACCACAATCTCAAAAACAGAAACCTTGCGCTCCAAAATGGCACACATTGCAGAGATCACTGCTCTAAAATCTATGGCGCTGTTTCCATAACAATACTTTTTACAATGACAGCTTGTCAAGGATGCAATACAACTACAGTAAAAGAGCTAGGTCGTTCCAGTGTGATATCCAGTAAAATATTGGAACAAAGAAAGAAAGGGATGAAAAAAAATAATAAAGTGATGATTGCAAAGGACAGACTACTCTTTATTTTAGTCAAGTATTTTTAGTCCGTTTCTAGGGTACGTGCATGTGTACGTACTTTTGTATGCATTATGAATGTCTACATCAAATATAATTTATAAGAGCTCAATGTATGTTTTCGTGTTTTCAAGTGTCTAATTAGGCCGTGCTGTAATCTTATACAGTTTTATAAGGATTCTCGGTCCCGTCAGGACAAAGTACAAGCGAATGTTAATTAGCAAATTACGTTTCACTGCAACTGGTGTGTCCCTTAAAGTCGTCTTTTAGTTCAATCATTAGAGATTTAATAGTAAATGTATGCAAATTGTTTCCTCATTGTGTGTGTTTGTTTTCTTTAGCCAATTTTTTAAAAAATATATTTGTATATGTTTATGTCTGTTCTGGGTGGCTGAGTGCTTAGTGTGCTCGCTTCTAGACCCGAACGGTCTGTGTTCGATTCTCAGCAGTGGCGTTTTTTTTTTTAGGACTGACAAGGCTCCGGGGTTCACCCTGCCTCTAAAAATGGGTACCAGAGATTTTTCTGGGAAGTAAAGGTGCCTGGCGTGATCCTGACCACATCACCCAAAATGTGCCGTAAAAAGTAAAGTAAAGAGGCTCGTCACGCCAAGTGGCGTATAGGGTTAGTGACCATAAATTTTACAGACATTCAGTACATGATTTTTGGGGTAATGTGGTCGGTATTACGCCCGTGCCGCTTTACTTTCCCAGAAAAAAATCCGGTACCCATTTATGGCTGGGTGAACCCGGAAGCCGTCGGTTGGATCAAATCCTACCTCTTGTCCTTTGTAGTCCAGTTCACTAACCACTGAGCTATCGCGGCTCAAAATGTGCCGTGGTCATAGAAAAATATTTTCACTAACACAATTATTCCCATACGCCTACCAAGGCGTGAAGGGAACCTTTACTTTCTGTCTGTTCTGTCACATAACAATGGTACTTGAGCGTGCCGTTTAATTATTGTTTGTATTACTGTTGTTTGAGTACATTAGTGCCCAGGATGGGGAATATTCAAATATTGTTCAATGTGTGAAGGGTTGCTTATTTTAGACGGGCACAAAGAAAGAGTGAGCGATCTCAAACGAAATTTGTGCAAGAACATTAAATCAATTTTCTCTCCAGACTGAAATAATACAGCTTCTACTACTACTACTACTACTACTACTACTACTACTACTACTACTACTACTACTACTATTAATACTACTACTTTTACTACTATCACTAATACTACTAATACGACTTTAACAATTAATACTACTATTGCCATAATTACTGCTACTAAAATTAATACTATTTTAAATATTACTCCTACTTTTACTGCCACTGCTACTACTACTACTACTACTACTTCTGCTACTTTTACTAATATTACTAATACTAGTACAACAATTTACTACTACTATTTCTACTATTACTAATACTACTTCAATTGCTACTATTTTAACTATTACAACTACTTTTACTGCTGCTACTACTACTACTAATATAACTAATATTACTAATACTACTACTCAAATTGTGATATATAACAAACAACCCTGTTACTCTAAATCATTACAATTTAAATGCCAACTTCTATTCAAACCAGATAGCAACACATACAGGATATAACTCTTTACTGGGCAATACTGCAACACAACTAAAGTATAAGTGACAAACAGATGTGACTTTGTGTGCAGCACGGGCCTAAAGGCAATTACACAGATAACACTAGACTAAGCCTCGTTATACACAGCCAAATGGAACTATTAACACAATCTTTGTGCTATGTATTCCTCAATTATGAAACAGGGCTATTGCATCCAACCAATCGTAACACTACCCATTAAGTTCAAACGTTGAAGAAAACACAGGATTATACAATGGAAGTACTAAATAACATAGAACAGACTCATAGAAGACAAACATTAGTCAATAGCCAATGCTCTTGTAAATGTGTACATAACTCGCGTATATTTTTGTAAGCTATCTATCTATTGTCCTTTCGAGCAGAAGACGGAACATAGGGCAGAACCAAACGTCCGTTGTGTATTACTAATGCGTTAACTTGGACGTGGGATCGATTCTAGTTGAAAAAAGAATGGGTACCTGGTACACTGAGTTGGGCGGAGCAACAACGACGAGGAAGAGATAAGGTCCCTTTAGCTTCAAAGGCTGTGGTCTAGAATAGCAAAATTCAGTACTTCCCAAAGCCACGCGTTACTAGGAGACTTTATTACGAGAATGCTTTCATACCTGCTATTATTAATTGCAGCTGCTGAGCACAGTCTAGTAACGTAGATACCAACCTTACTACTTTCTAATAGGTAGCTTTATAAGAAGGTATATTTTCATAAAATACAAACATCTAGGAGACTCGGTATTTAGATCATCTCTACTAGTAAATGTTCATTTCAGAAAATGAAAAACATGTTATGAAAAAGTATATGTCAATATAAGCGAAATAAAATGTTCATTGGTGCTTTATAGAGCCAATTCTGACCTCTGTAAGTGAATCTTCAATAAACGTTGTGAGAACACCAGACCCAAGGTACGATCACGAAAAAGATGAGTTGACGGAATATTAGAAACACTAGGTAACATAGCAACAGGAGATGCAAACAGAAGAGCAAAAGACCGCAAATTATATCGACGCTGAAAGGCATATAAGGAAGGAAAGAAGAAGAAATAAGAGAATCATGGACAAACAGATTAAAAAATTATTAGAAGCCTTTCTCAGGAGAATGTTGAGAGTTCCTTGGACAGTTAAAAAGACCATAAAGTAAATTCCTCAATTGTCAGTCGAGGCCAACACATACAGAGAGCTCATTAAATAAAAACACATCAGAAAGAAACAATCGACATTCCTGCGCACGTCACGAGAGTTGGAACACTTGGTTACAACTGGCGATATACAAGGACAGAGAGATTGCGAACGACAAAGAAAAAAGATACTAGATAGCTTGGTGTCGTGGTAAACAGTCAACAACAGAATGTATACAATGCACTAAGGACAGAAAATTGTAAAAGGACATGATCACCTTCGCCAGCCTATGTGGCACTTGATGATGATATTGGTAAAAACAGAGATATGTGTATATATATTTCATGTTTTACAACGAGCCAAACTCCCATCGATCATGGCAACACTTAGGATTCGTAGACTAAGGTGGCTGGGCCATGTAAGAAGAATGGCAAACAATCGTATTCCCAAACAAATATTGTATGGCGAACTTAAGGACGGAAAGAGACCAAAGGGCAGACCAGTGCTGAGATATAAGGATGTTTGCAGGGCTTCCTTGAGGGAATTTTTTATAAGTGAAAGAAACTGAAAAATGTGGCTGCGGATCGTAGCACACGGAGAGCAAAAATAAAAATTGGCACAGCAACTTTCGAGATAGTGCTGATATCAAATTCAGAAAACAAAAGGCACAAGAGAAAGGAGACAAGGCCAGGTACCACAAATACACCTGGTTCGTTCTGTGGATGGATCTGTCTGTCCAGGATTGGCAAATTCAGCCACGAGAGAAGATGTTCAGTAAAGCAGCACCCAGTATGAGACACTAATGCTTTACCAAACTACTGACTTATCATGACTGCTTGCTGCCAACCGTCTGTCAAGATGCCAAAGGACACACACACACGCACACGTAGGCGTACACGCACACGTGCACACACACGTGCACACACACATGTGCACACACATGTGCACACACACGTGCACGTACACACACACGTGCACATACATACATACATACCATACCATACTATACCATACCATACTATACCATACCATACCATACCATACCATACCATACCATCGCACGCACGCACGCACGCACGCACGCACGCACGCACACACACACACACACACACACACACACACACACACACACACACACACACACACACACACACATACATAACTTCACTACACCTTCGCATTTTGATGCATTTATGTGCATCTCTTTGCCTTGACCTTATTGCTAAAAACCTAGTATTCGGAAAAGAAGGTTTTCTGTACAAGTCGCGTTTGTGTGCGTACGTGTGTGTACAAATGTGTGTGTGTGTATATATATATATAATGTGCTCACAAAAGTCACTACATTAAGGACAACGTTTCATGGCTTACATCTGAATATTGATAAACATCGTATGGTCTTGGAAGGCTACGATCCGTTCAACCTGACACTATCATTGCATGTTATCTTAGACAGCAGCTGTCTTAAACACGAGTGTAATAAAAGCTACCCCAACCTAAAAAGTGTGTAAGTGTATCATCATCAAGTACCGGGCCCGCTGGCGTAGGTGATCATGTCTCTCCACAACTTTCGATCACGACAGTTATTTATCATTTCTGTTGTTGACCTTCCGCCAAGCCATTCTCTTAAGCTGTCTGGTATCTTTTCTCTTTGTTTCCCTCTATCTCTTCGTCCCTCGATTTTTCCAGCTGTTAAAATATATTCCAGTTGTTCTCTTCTCATTACATGGCCAAAAAATGATGATTGTTTCTTCCTAATATTGGAAATTAGCTCTCTTTTTGCCTTGACCTCTCTCAGAACATCTTCATTACTCTTCTTAGCTGTCCATGGTATTCTCAACATTCTTCTGTAAAACCACATTTCTACAGACTCCAGTGATTTTCTTGTCTATTGTCCTATCGTCCATGAGTCACACCCAAATGTTAAGACTGACTCTACATAACATTTAAGAACTCTTTAAGTTTATAGTAAAGTAACAATAAAGTAAAGAGCCCCGTCACGTCAAGTGGCGTATAGGGAATATGGTGTTAGTGAACATAATTTTTACAGACAGGCATATTTTTTGGGGGGAGTAATGTGGTCGGTATTACGTCCGTGCCGCTTTACTTTCATAGGAAAAAAGTCCGGTACCCATTCATGGCTGGGTGTACCCAAAAGCCGTCGATCAGGATCGAACTCGACCTCTTGTCCTTTGTAGTCCAGTTCACTAACGACTGAGGTATCACAACCCCCGTGCAAGTGTAAACGTTTGTTAATTATTTTTTTTAAAAACTAAAGTAACTTAATATGACGTCATAATAAGAACAGCGAAGAAAAAAATATTTCAAAGGAAATCTGTCAGGACATGAATGAAAATATAAAAAAAACCCACTGAAATAACTTTAGAACATGAACAATGAAAACGTCTTGTTGACCTGGCCAATGATATAAGGCATGTCAACATCTCCCGCGTGTTCTGTTATAAAAGATTATGGCGGAATAACAAGCCATACTTTCGTTTTTTCTTTAACAAAAGTGGAAGGGATGGGGGAGAAACGTTAATAGTCAGCATGGAAAAACTTGTGTTAGTGTGGATAAATGAAAAACTTGTGTTAGTGTGGATTAATGAAAAACTTGTGTTAGTGTGGATTAATGAAAAACTTGTGTTAGTGTGGATTAATGAAAAACTTGTGTTAGTGTGGATTAATGAAAAACTAGTGTTAGTGTGGATTAATGAAAAACTTGTGTTAGTGTGGATTAATGAAAAACTTGTGTAAGTGTGGATTAATGAAAAACTTGTGTTAGTGTAGATTAATGAAAAACTAGTGTTAGTGTGGATTAATGAAAAACTTGTGTTAGTGTAGATTAATGAAAAACATGTGTTAGTGTAGATTAATGAAAAACTTGTGTTAGTGTGGATTAATGAAAAACTTGTGTTAGTGTAGATTAATGAAAAACTTGTGTTAGTGTAGATTAATGAAAAACTTGTGTTAGTGTGGATTAATGAAAAACTAGTGTTAGTGTGGATTAATGAAAAACTTGTGTTAGTGTGGATTAATGAAAAACTAGTGTTAGTGTGGATTAATGAAAAACTTGTGTTAGTGTGGATTAATGAAAAACTTGTGTTAGTGTAGATTAATGAAAAACTAGTGTTAGTGTGGATTAATGAAAAACTTGTGTTAGTGTGGATTAATGAAAAACTTGTGTAAGTGTGGATTAATGAAAAACTTGTGTTAGTGTAGATTAATGAAAAACTAGTGTTAGTGTGGATTAATGAAAAACTTGTGTTAGTGTAGATTAATGAAAAACTTGTGTTAGTGTAGATTAATGAAAAACTTGTATTAGTGTGGATTAATGAAAAACTTGTGTTAGTGTAGATTAATGAAAAACTTGTGTTAGTGTAGATTAATGAAAAACTTGTGTTAGTGTGGATTAATGAAAAACTAGTGTTAGTGTGGAATAATGAAAAACTTGTGTTAGTGTGGATTAATGAAAAACTAGTGTTAGTGTGGATTAATGAAAAACTTGTGTTAGTGTAGATTAATGAAAAACTAGTGTTAGTGTCGATTAATGAAAAACTTGTGTTAGTGTAGATTAATGAAAAACTTGTGTTAGTGTGGACTAATGAAAAACTAGTGTTAGTGTGGATTAATGAAAAACTAGTGTTAGTGTGGATTAATGAAAAACTTGTTTTAGTGTGGATTAATGAAAAACTAGTGTTAGTGTGGATTAATGAAAAACTAGTGTTAGTGTGGATTAATGAAAAACTAGTGTTAGTGTGGATTAATGAAAAACTAGTGTTAGTGTGGATTAATGAAAAACTAGTGTTAGTGTGGATTAATGAAAAACTAGTGTTAGTGTGGATTAATGAAAAACTAGTGTTAGTGTGGATTAATGAAAAACTAGTGTTAGTGTGGATTAATGAAAAACTAGTGTTAGTGTGGATTAATGAAAAACTAGTGTTAGTGTGGATTAATGAAAAACTTGTGTTAGTGTAGATTAATGAAAAACTTGTGTTAGTGTAGATTAATGAAAAACTAGTGTTAGTGTGGATTAATGAAAAACTAGTGTTAGTGTGGATTAATGAAAAACTAGTGTTAGTGTGGATTAATGAAAAACTAGTGTTAGTGTGGATTAATGAAAAACTAGTGTTAGTGTGGATTAATGAAAAACTAGTGTTAGTGTGGATTAATGAAAAACTAGTGTTAGTGTGGATTAATGAAAAACTAGTGTTAGTGTGGATTAATGAAAAACTAGTGTTAGTGTGGATTAATGAAAAACTTGTGTTAGTGTAGATTAATGAAAAACTTGTGTTAGTGTAGATTAATGAAAAACTTGTGTTAGTGTAGATTAATGAAAAACTTGTGTTAGTGTGGATTAATGAAAAAACTAGTGTTAGTGTGGATTAATGAAAAACTTGTGTTAGTGTAGATTAATGAAAAACTTGTGTTAGTGTGGATTAATGAAAAACTAGTGTTAGTGTGGATTAATGAAAAACTTGTGTTAGTGTGGATTAATGAAAAACTTGTGTAGTGTAGATTAATGAAAAACTAGTGTTGGTGTGGATTAATGAAAAACTAGTGTTAGTGTGGATTAATGAAAAACTAGTGTTAGTGTGGATTAATGAAAAACTAGTGTTAGTGTGGATTAATGAAAAACTTGTGTTAATGTGGATTAGTGAAAAACTTGTGTTAATGTGGATTAGTGAAAAGCTAGTGTTGGTGTGGATTAATGAAAAACTTGTGTTAACGTGGATTAGTGAAAAACTAGTGTTGGTGTGGATTAATTTAATTTCTTAAGTATTTTTTAGGCATTTGATAGTTAAGACAGAATAATGCGTTGGAAGTTGCTGGGTCATTACGGAATCCCCATAAAGTTTATTAACCTGATAAAAACAATCTATGAAGGTACGAAATGTAGTGTGGTGCATAAAGGACAGCTTACAGAAGCATTTGAAATAAGAACAGGAGTAAGGCAGGGATGCCTTCTGTCTCCATTTCTCTTTCTATTGGCCATAGATTGGATTATGAAAATAACTCAAAACAACAGAAATGGAATCCAGTGGTCACTGACCAAACAACTTGATGATTTAGACTTTGCTGATGACATAGCTCTCCTATCACACAGCCATCAACAGATGCAGGATAAAATGAGCATACTTGATGAGAGATCACAACAGCTAGGACTGAAGATTAATAGAGGTAAGACCAACATTATGAGAATTAATACAGTTGGCAATAACCAAATAAAACTAGGAGAAATACCTCTACTAGACGTACAATCTTACAAATATATGAGCAGTAATATAGATAAAGATGGAGGAACAGAAAATGATACAAAAATAAGGATATCAAAAGCAAGAGGAGCTTACATTGCACTGGGAAACATATGGAAATCCAAAGAAATTAGGTTAAATACTAAGGTTAAATACTAAAATAACAATTGTCAACTCAAATGTTAAGTCAGTCCTATTATATGGCTGTGAAACATGGAGAACAAAATTGACAATCACGAAGATACAGACTTTCATTAATGGATGCTTACGCAGAATAAAAGGATGGAAATGGCAGGACAAAATAACTAACATAGTATTGTGGAAATGTACCAGTCAAATACCAGTGGATAAAGAGATACAGCGAAGACGATGGCGATGGATAGGACACACACTACGGAAGCCAACTGAGAGTATTACACAACAGGCCCTTTTTTTGGAATACCCCAGGGGAAAAGACAAAGAGGAAGACCAAGGAATTCTTGGAGAAGACAGTTAGAAGCAGAGATGAAGATGATGGGGAAGACATGGAATGATGATAAAAGAATGGGAAAAAACAGAACGACTTGGAAAGTGTTTGTTGAAGACCTATGCTCCACTGGGAGCTAAAAAGGTAGAAGAGTGTGGATTAATAAAAAAAAAAAAAAAACTAGTGTTAGTGTGGATTAATGAAAAACTTGTGTTAGTGTGGATTAATGAAAAACTTGTGTTAGTGTGGATTAATGAAAAACTTGTGTTAGTATGGATTAATGAAAAACTTGTGTTAGTGTGGATTAATGAAAAACTTGTGTTAGTATGGATTAATGAAAAACTTGTGTTAGTGTGGATTAATGAAAAACTTGTGTTAGTGTGGATTAATGAAAAACTTGTGTTAGTGTGGATTAATGAAAAACTTGTGTTAGTATGGATTAATGAAAAACTTGTGTTAGTATGGATTAATGAAAAGCTTGTGTTAGTGTGGATTAATGAAAAACTTGTGTTAGTATGGATTAATGAAAAACTTGTGTTAGTGTGGATTAATGAAAAACTTGTGTTAATGTGAATTAATGAAAAACTTGTGTTAGTGTGGATTAATGAAAACACTTGTGTTAATGTGGACTAATGAAAACACTTGTGTTGACGTGGATTAATGAAAAACTTGTGTTAGTGTGAATTAATGAAAACACTTGTGTTAATGTGGACTAATGAAAACACTTGTGTTAGTGTGGATTAATGAAAACACTTGTGTTGATGTGGATTAATGAAAAACTTGTGTTGGTATGGATTAATGAAAAACAGGTTGCCAGGTAATAATGTTTTGAAATTCTTGGGGTAAGTGTGGGCACAAGGTCGGTATACTGTGACCTACAGTGGTGGTGGCAAACCAGCAAAAGTGTTGAATTTAAAACAAGTGGGACTTTTTTTTTTTTTTTTTTAAGTACATAAAAGCATGAAAAGTAAAATAATGTTGTCATATACAACGGCATGATGGCTTGGTGAAGATGGTAGCATGAAGACAGGCAGAGAGGAGGGTACAAATGTCGCAGACGAGCTCGGGATGACTACCTCAGACACTGTTGTCAAGGAGAGAAAATATTTCCTAGTAAATGTCACCGGAGATCGAAGTAACGTTCAAACTGAGACAAATTATATTATTCTGCGAGGCTACTTTGACAAATTAGATCTTATTGCGAGGCTATTTCGACAAATTAGATGATATTGCGAGGTTACTTTGACAAATTAGATGATATTGTGAGGCTACTTTGACAAATTAGATGATATTGCGAGGCTACTTTGACAAATTAGATGATATTGCGAGGCTATTTCGACAAATTAGATGATATTGCGAGGTTACTTTGACAAATTAGATGATATTGCGAGGCTACTTCGACAAATTAGATGATATTGCGATGTTATTTCGACAAATTAGATGATATTGCGAGGTTACTTTGACAAATTAGATGATATTGCGAGGCTACTTTGACAAATTAGATGATATTGCGAGGCTATTTCGACAAATTAGATGATATTGCGAGGCCACTTTGACAAATTAGATGATATTGCGAGGCTATTTTGACAAATTAGATGATATTGTGAGGCTACTTTGGCAAATTAGATGATATTGTGAGGCCACTTTGACAAATTAGAAAAGGAAGTTCTGTTCATGAAATCAGTTTCACTGCAGCCGAGTATTTCCCATTCCACTCCATCCACTCATGTCAACTGGACTACAAAGGACAAGAGGTAGGGTTTGATCCCAATCGACGGCTTCCAGGTTCACCCAGCCTTTAATGGGTACCGGATTTTGTTTAATGGGAAAGTAAAGCGGCCAGGGGCGTAACACCGACCACATTACCCCAAAAAATCATGTGGGTCTGTAAAATGTATGGTCACTAACACCATATTCCCTAAACGCCACTTGGCGTGACGGGGGCTCTTTACTATTTTACTCCACTCATGTCACAGCTCCCGTCAAAGCGCATTGGAAAATTCTGTTGACAAAGTCAACTACCATGCACCCCTACTTGGTAGCACAGGAGACGATTCCAAATGACTTCAAAGGAATAGAGAGTGCACAGTCACTTCCATACTCTAGTTTCCTCGAAAACACATATTTAAAACAAAGCAGACGAGAGAGAAATGAGACTCATAACAAAGTACACAATGAGAATTGATTGTTGAGATCATGATCTAGCTAAAAAAAAATTGTATTTGAATTAAAAAAAAAAAAAACTGTGTTGATGAGATCGGACTGTTTTGGAAGAAACTGTCTAGTAGTACGTATACCCCCAAAGTGGAGAAAGCGTTATTAAGCAAGCAATTAAAAAAACATTACAGTTAATGCTCCTTGACATATACTATGACACAGGAGAGTGATATATAAAACTTCACAGGGCTGGGCGTCAGAATTTTGAAGTAAGGAGGCAAGTTCTCTTCCTCGCCGTCATTACTTTCATCCATACTCGGGAAGCCAGGTACCGATTCCATTCTTTTATTAGCTGGGTTGACCGGAGAGTGTTAGGCTGCGTTTAAATCCAGGTTAATTATATCGCCAAGTCGGTATGTTATCGCCGCTCTCACGCAAAAAGACTGCGAACAATTGGATAACACTTTTGTCTGTGCAAGTTATTTTTACAAACTTAATTGATCAACATCTTTACTTTAAAATACTTTTGTGAATAGTATCAATCGAATTGGAAGAAATTTATCCGGTGTACATTATATGCTACATGACGACAGCCACAGAGAGTAGCTCTCGTTGGACTCCGCATGGTAAGAGAATAATAGGAAAACCAGAGCGATATACGTAGAATGGTTAACAGGGAACTGAAAGAAAATGACTTCACGTGATGTGTGCTTGAAAGACTGGTTGAAGATCAACAACAACTGAGACCTCTAGTGGTAGATTTATGTGCCAGAGGATGTAAAGAGTAAAACCAATTTTAGATTTTTTTTTTATTTAATTCATGGCACCTGTAGTAAGAATCGAACCTGGAACCTTCATGTCCAGAGGCCCTCGTTTTACCTCTAGACCAATACCTCCCCCCCCCTTTTTTTCCACCGAGTATTAAGTACATTCTGACCTATTTTTTTAGTATGTGTCTTTAACTACGTTTGGTCTAGCGTGATATTCCTACAATATGTTTCATATCTCTATTTTTTCAAATATATATGTTTTGTTGATGGTTGACCTCGTCCATTCATGCCCATGTACTGAAATGACTAATTAATTCTTGTGTTCTGTTTCCAGCGTGTAATGTTATGCAATTGCGTTTCATTCTTTTATCTAGTCTTATATCACGTGTGAAAACTCTTCAAGACAAAACACACTCTGAAATGCTTGTTTATATATATATATATATATATATATATATATATATATATATATATATATATATATATATATATATATATCTGTATATCCATGGCTTTTTGTCCCTACAGAATATTAAATGCAATGGGATTAGGCAAATGCATCTTATAGCGTTATTGGGTGGAGTGTGGATAATTCACTTCTCACTTTTTGAGAAGAGCAATGTGGTCCACACCCACCTCCCTGGAAGAGAAACTATATGGGGCAATCGATTCACTTAAACAGACAGCTGACTTCATGTGAGAGTCTGGAATCCTACTCTGATTGAGTCTTGATCGCAGAGAGAGAGAGAGAGAGACTTCTCAAAAACACATCTTTTAATAAGGGAGCTCTACCAAATGCTCTCGATGCCTTACTTTCCAGGACCAAAAGTTAGGTTTCCATTATTTCAGCTTTGCCACTGAAGGACGTATTTTGAACCATAAGAAGCGAGTACTTTACGACCTCACTAACCAAACGTCTTATTTCACTTACCTAGAGCAAAATCTTTAGGAGACATCGCTATACGATTACAATAACCTACATTTTGCAAACAATGTTGTTCCCTATTTGAAATTTATCTATTCGTCTCCGACTGAAAGCATCCGTGCCGCTGAATGAGTTTATGTGCTGGTGTATTGTTTGTGCGTTCCCTTCAGGTTGGTTATCATCTGACTGTTTTAATGAAGCGCAATAGCTGCCGTGGTATTCCCTTGCTCTGATATGTTAGAGGAATTTAGCACTGAACAGATCACAGACTTATTTGAAGATATATTTAGCACCCGTTATGTTTGTTCTATTGAGTCCGAAAACACCATTATCATCATCATCATTGAGTACCGTCTCAGCATCGAAGGTTGGCTACCATGGAGCGCCATTCTGCTCTGTCACTTGCTTTGATGGTGCAGATTGTCATAGGTTGACTTGTCCATCTTTTGATGTTACTCGTCCATGTTAGTCTTGGTCTGCCTCTGCCTTTTTTACCTTGTATTTTCCCCTCCAATATTACTTTTATTAGGCTGTTGTGTCTTTTAACATGCCTCAAAAATGTCATTTGTCTTGTTCTAATTGTGTTTAGTAGTTCTCTTTTCATTTTTCGTTGTTTTAAAACTTCATCGTTTGTTTTCTTTTCTTTCCATCCAATTCTACCTATTCTTCCGCCGAAAACACCAACATCTGTTTATTACTTGGCCAGGTCTACAGAGGTCAAGAGGTCAGGTTCCATCTTGATCGACGGTTTCTATGTTTACCAAATGGCTACCAGATTTTATTTTCCCCTGGGAAAGAAAGACAGCATTCACACAACACTGAACACATAAGCCAAAAATGTGCCGATAATTTAAACAAAAATGGGTACTAATGATTCCATACACCCTAAACGCCGCGAGGCGTGTTATATGATAGCGCGCTGATTTGGTGATATAGTAAACGGGGGTTTGAATGCTTCTTGAAGCACTCCAACAGACCAAGATGAAAAAAAAATTGGTACTAGGCTCACTGAATTGGGGAAAGTAATGACAGCGAGGAAAAGCACTGGCCCACCCGTACATGGTGTGATCTAGTGCAAATTAAAGATTAATTCATTCCCCTAAGAAATCGTGAAAAACGGCGCTGTGAAATGCTAAGATTTTACGACGAGCCACATAATCAAATCTCAATTAATCAATTTTTATTGGAGAGATTATAAATCTATTTAGCATTTTCGACTTTCTTTCTTTCTTTCTTTCTTTCTTTCTTTCTTTCTTTCTTTCTTTCTTTCTTTCTTTCTTTCTTTACTTTATTTCTTTCTTTCCTCATTTGCCTTTCAGTGTCCCGGTCACGTAGTTTGAATTCGTTTGCTCCTGTTTCTTCAATATACAGATGATACGCTAACATTTATTTTAACACAAACCGCAGGGCAGGAGAAATGATCTTATATGTGAGAATGATCAATGATAAAATTAATACGTCCCTTAATGCATGCTTCATAGACTATTTAGCAGTTTTGTGACCGAGTGCAGTTTAGACAAACTAACAATGCATGAAAGAAAAACACTAAAATGATACAGGTATAAGCCTCATATGTAACTTATACAGGTTTCAAACATCAGTGATAAAATGTAACAGAGAAAATTCTACACTGATTAAAATACAAAAAAGATTAAGATGTGCTGCATTTTGTCGCCACGCTTATTTAATCTATGAACAGAAGATTTGTAAAGACTGCAGTGAAATACCAGGCTTAAAAATCTTTGGAAATATAATAAGTCTTGTAAAGGCAGACGACATGACATAACTCACAAAAAGGCCGGAAGAAGTGCAACAGCTAGCTGCATAAATTAACAACAAAAGCGGAGATTATAGGCTTAGAATAGTTTTATATCTTTTTTCTTTTCTGTTATAAACATTGATATCTGTGCATAAACTGCAAAACAACGTCAAAACAAGCGGGGAATACTTTGAGAGCACAAGTATATTGTTACTTAAGAAATATAATAACGAGCGATAGAAAAGAATAACATAACAATATGAATAGAAAAAAAAGCATGTTTATCAACATGAAACACGTTTTCACATATAAACAAATGACATCAAAACTGAAAGCTGATCATATTCCCAATCAACACTCTTGTTTGAGAGTGAGGGTGGCCGAATCAATCATTAGTTGTGATCCAAGGCAGAAGAACGCGGGTTCACGCCTGGAAGTGTCAAAAGTTTTTCTATTTATTGGGAGTGAGATAAAAACTGAGACCCAAGCATGTCGTGGGGAGCCGCGATAACTCAGTGGTTAGTGAACTGGACTACAAAGGACAAGAGGTAGGGTTCGATCCCAACCGACGGTTTCCGGTTCACCCAGCCTTTAATGGGTATCGGATTTTTTTCTGGGAAAGTAAAGCGGCACGGGCGTTATACCGACCACATTACCCCAAAAATCATGTGTCGAAGGTCTGTAAAATTTATGGTCACTAACACCAAATTCCCTATACGCCACTTGGCGTGACGGGGGCTCTTTACTTTATGCTTGCTTTGATGTTGCAGGTTGTTTTATATAGTGTATATAAATATCTTATGCAACAAATCTATGTCAATAAAAATGAGAAAGAGAGTTCATCGGTACTATATAGAACCAATTCTGACCTATGGAAGCGAATCATGGACAGTGGGCAAACAAATGAAAAGACGATTAGAGGCCACAGAGATGGGATTTCTCAGAAGAATGTTGAAAGTTCCCTGGACAGCTAAAAAGACCAATGAGGAAGTTCTCAAAGAGGCCAACACAAAAGGGAACTCTTAAAAAACATCAGAAAGAAGCAATCAACATTTTTCGGGCACATCATGAGAAGAGGAAAGTTTGAATATTTGGTAACAACTGGCAAAATACAAGGAAAGAGAGATCGCGGGCGACAAAGAGAGAAAATACTGGATAGCTTGGTGTCATGGCATGGAAAACAGTCGACAACAGAACTGATACGATGCACTGTAGATAGAAGATTGTGGCGGGACATGACATCTACGCCTACCGGTATGGCACATGATGATGATAGTATATATCTATATTATATATATATATATATATATCAATTGCATCTTGATAAGTATACTTCTGCTGGTATGTATATACATAATTCACAAATACATTCAACACCATGGCCCGACCACTTAATTTTTATTTTAATCTGAATTCAACTCCACTCAAAGCTCCCATTCTACAACCCTGGTTGACATATACATCACGAGGAGTGCTGGAGGGCTAAACTATAGATCCGAGACTACACTAGACGTGTAGCTCTCTATGACGTGTAGCTCTCTATATACCAACGTCTAAAACTGTTCACGATTTTTGTTATAAAGGAGAAACACAAATAACGTGGCGTAGATTATATAACATTGCTTTAGTAAAGTTATTTTGGTCGTGAACTTTGAACAGCTTCCAAATAAAACTACCGCCCGTTAAAGAACGAAAATAAAACTGGAAATTATGCAAGGCGTGCAGAGAATGACCTTATCTTATTTTATGCCCGTCAATTCAAATTTTTCCTGCTGTATTTAATACAAATTGAAGGGTTGTGAGATGTGTGCGAGTTTGAATTCTGAAAAAGCTATTCTTTATATGTTTACGTCCTTCTTCTGTTCATTATAGATAACTAGTGAAAATAAAAGGTAAAGGAAGCTACATGTCACTTAGTGTAGTCTTCTTTCTTTCTTTTCTCTTTTCACTCATGCCGAAAGGTATCGTGGTTGTATGATTTGTCGTTCTTGAGCTGCTCCAACTGTCTGAATTAGTGATTTTCCTTTCATCTTGGTCTTTTTCCATGCATTCTCGAGAAGAACGCCCTTGATGGTGATTGGTGCGGATTCATTCTGACCAGGTGGCCCAACCATTTAAGTAGTTGTTGTTCTATATGTTCTTAGAAGTGTTACTTAGTGTAGTCAAAGTATTACAATTCACCATGCTAAGCCACCGAATTTCAAAGTGAAACTTGTCCAGTATGAATGCCATTTTCCCAGTATGTTCATATTTTCTTGGCTATGCCTAGTAGTTAATAATTGATCAATTTGGTTGGCCAATAATTTCAAGAATTGTCCTTAGGTAGATTGCACGACATGGAGGCAGTGTGGTATTTAATTTATTATAGTTAACATCATCATGTGTCTCAGCAATGAAAATAAGCTATCGGAAGACTATTCTATTGTTATTTGGCTTGCTGGTACACTCTGACTTAGTGCCCCTTCTACCCACTTGATATTGCCCAATCCATTTGAAATTTTACTACACTTTTTTCCCTCCCTGTACTTTTCCTTCTTAGATGACATTCATCGTGTTGTTAAGTTTTTTTTATTTGGTCAAAGTATCTAGTTTTGCATTCAATAATTCTCTATTTTTTTTTTTCGTTTTCCTTCCTCTATCCAGTCGCTCACTCAATGGCTACTAAAGGAATGTGTGTCCTCTTCATCACCTGTCCTTAGAAGAACGTTGAGAGAGAGCGTAAATACGTTGTGTTGTAGTTACTGTGTTGCAGTAGAACTGCCCAACACATCCGACTTCAGCAGCTTATTTTTGAGTACCAAGTTGTCTTTCCTATTCTTCATGTGCTGTGTCCTACTCTTCGATTCTTACCCGATTGACCAGACTAGACATGTTAGTCTGTTTCTGGTGGCATCACGGGTACTCGGAATAGGGTCTCAATGGTTCTGGTTCACCGACCCAGTTGTGGGTCGCTGACAACCTCCAGCTCTGCTGCTGTCTTCTTTACCCAACAATACAAATCCAAAGAAGAACGTACCCAGTGACGTTTACTCTACCATTTGTTCTCGTTTTACTAAGAGGGCATCTCTAGATATTATTTAGAGTGGCATAAGTTATTATGACGTTACTAGTAAAGGATTAATGACATCAAGATGCACCAAGATGTAAAGATATGCGAAGCTGCTCAGTATGCTGTCATTATGACGTTAAAGGAGTAAAGGCATTAAGATGCAAAGATATACGAAGCTGTTCATTATGCTGTCATTATGACGTTAAAGGAGTAAAGGCATTAAGATGCAAAGATATACGAAGCTGTTCATTATGCTGTCATTATGACGTTACTAGTAAAGAAATAAAGGTATCAAGGTGCAAAGAGATGCGAAGCTGCTCATTATGCTGTCATTATGACGTTACTAGTAAAGAAATAAAGGCATCAAGGTGCAAAGAGATACGAAGCTGCTCATTATGCTGTCATTATGACGTTACTAGTAGTTTTCCTTTTAATCATTGATAATTCCTCTGTTGAGCATGCGCCAAGCTAACGTGTATTATATAATACTGGCTTGTTCCCACCCACGAAGAACGTAATTAAAGTACAATTTGATGATTTGATCACTGGAGGTCACGCACTGCCAGATATATGATACGATGATGATGCAGCACTTTTATCCACATTAGTAAGCGACATTGAAGAAATTGTTAATATAGATTCAGTTTAATAGTGAAAAGGCACGCTATCTTAATGCAAACAAATCAACAATTCTTAACAACAGATAAGATATATAACAAGTGATATACGTATCAATTCGAAAATATTGAGAAAAGGAGAGTTTTTATTTTTTTTTAAATTATACCTTGGCCCATCAATAACAAGTGACGGAAAGGCTATTGAAGAGATCACAACAAGAATAAACATAGTTATAAATAAATTAAAACAACTGCACAACATATGGCAAAGCATCGTTATAGCAACAATAGTTCGATTTATAAGAATCTGTATCTAACACATAGCAACATATGGCTTCGAATTATGGACAATAAACATCTGCTGAAAAATGCATCAATGCTTTTGAGTACAAGCACGACAGAAGAGCACTCATAAATACAATTGACGGAGGAAAGAACAATCTTGTCAATTTTGTGAAATCTTAACATTTAAGAAAAGTGGTCATGTAAAACAACATACAAACAAGGACAAGAAATTATTGTAGTCATGTAAAAGAACATACAAGCAAGAAAAAGAAATTATTGTCGTCATGTAAAATGACATACAAACAAGGAAAAGAAATTATTGTGGTCATGTAAAAGAACATACAAGCAAGGAAAATAAATTACTGTGGTCATGTAAAAGAACATAATGCCCAAGAGGTGAGGAACTGTGATTGACAGCTGGAGAAGTTGGACATCTCGCTCGGGACAGAGAAAACGTCAGATTAACTGCCAGAGAAGCGAAGTTCCAACGGGAAAGAGCTAGACAATGATGTTAATGATGATGATCATGACGATGATAGTTTTTGTTTAAACTTTCACCTCTGGTGAAGTCCCTAGACGCTAAGAACTGACTTATATGTTTTAATCCGCTTTTCCCTGGCAGCCGTGGCCGCAGCGGTTCCTCGCCGCACAGGCAGATAACTTCGATATAACTTCTTTAATGCCTAACATTTCTTATAACTAATTTTCATCTGAGGTTAACATTGTTCCCAGATATTTAAATTCATTTACCTGTTTTAATATTGTTCCACTTGTTTTTATTGTGCATTGCGGTGATGTCCTTTTCTTTGTTGCTACCATCACTTCTGCCTTTTTGCTACTAAGGTTAAGTCCTTTATTTTTGTTTTCCTTCACTATAATGTCATATTTTTAAAAAAAAAAAGTAAAGTACCCCCGTCACGCCAAGTGGCGTATAGAGAATATGGCGTTAGTGACCATAAATTTAACAGACCTTCAGCACATGAATTTTGGGGTAATGTGGTCGGTATTACGCCCGTGCCGCTTTACTTTCCCATAAAAAATCCGGTACCCATTTAAGGCAGGGTGAACCCGGAAGCCGTCGTTGGGATAGACCCTACCTCTTGTCCATTGTAGTCCAGTTCACTAACCACTGAACTATCGCGGCCCCCTTAAAATGTCATATAAGCAAAGTAAATTGAGTTATTTGCGGGTCATCATCTATGCACTCCGAACATAACATAGGTGTCCAGATCCCCTCCTCTGCAAGTCCCGCAGTGTACAGATACTGACGTCTCCAGTTCTGTGTTGGTAGATAAGTCTTCTTATACGCCAATTAAGTTTTTCGTTTCTGGCTGTGCCCATCTTAACTCCCATCTCTCTCATCCGAAGGAGTGACGTGGACTCATGGTTGTCGAAGTCCTGTGCCCTTCCCACATCTCGGAGGGCATTGATAATGTCCGCCCGATCCATTGGCTGATCGTCCTCAACGACAGCGCACCTAGCCAACTTGTCCGCTCTTTCCTTTCCCCATACTCACGCATGTCCTGGGACGTAGACAAAGACGAACTTTCGTATTTTTGACTTCTGCATTGACTCTAACCATTGCATGAGTACAGAGCCCGCCTCCACTTTTTTATTTTTTTGTATGATACTCATCGAAATAAAAAAAAACTTAAATTGTATGTTCTAACCCATGTCCCTTGTAGATGTATATATACAGTCCAAGATACTGTACAGATGCCGCTGTGTGTACGTGATAGTCTTGATGTTCCTATTATGCTGTTAACCCGCATATAGATCAATGAAAGACGAAAAAAAACCAGTTCTCGTGTATCTTTACTTTTCCTTCCTCTGTTCTGTTTTGAAGAGGTGTGGGGGTGGGGGGGGGAGAGAAAGAGGGGTGGGGACGGACCTCTACATTGTGTTTAAAATAACAAACTATTATTACTACTAGTGTGTGTGTGTGTGGGTGTTGCGCAGATTGAGCAAATAAAGTGAAGTATTGCGGTAGTTCAGAAAGTGAAGTATTGCGGTAGTTCAGAAAGTGAAGTGGTTTCTTCCCCGCGGCCACAATGAATTTAAAATAAAAACTGTTCAAAGGTAATAAATTCAAAATGAAGCAACGTCAAGTTGTACACGTCACGTCGACTCGATGATTTATTATCGTGCCTGAAGGCCATATTCGGTTGGCTTACCACGGCAACAGCCGGGGTTCGTACCCTGGCGAGGACACCTGGGTTTTACTAATTCCCTAAAAATTAGTAGGAGCCGCGATAGCTCAGTGGTTAGTGAACTGGACTACTACGGACAAGGGTAGGGTTCGATCCCAACCGACGGCTCCGGGTTCACCCAGCCTTAAATGGGTACCGGATTTTTTCTGGGAAAGTAAAAGCAGCACGGGCGTAATACCGACCACATTACCCCAAAAATCATGTGCTGAAGGTCTGTAAAATATAGGGTCACTAACACCATATTTCCCTATACGCCACTTGGCGTGACGGGGGGTACTTTACTTTACTTTTTACTGAAGGCCATATTAGTGCGGCCTCGACAGGAAGTCATAGGAATTGGAAATAAGAGAAGATAGAGAAAGGGTGGGAAGGAGTCACGCGACACAAATAGGTTAAAATTCAGCTACTTCGTAGCGAGGGGTGGGGGGGGGACATGGGAGAATGGGGAAAGACGAAGGGGAGAAAGAGAGAGGTGTAGAGAGAGAGGTAGAGAGAGAGGTAGAGATAGATAGAGGTAGAGAGAGAGGTAGAGAGAGATAGAGGTAGAGAGAGATATATATAGAGGTAGAGAGAGAGGTAGAGAGAGAGAGAGAGAGAGATAGAGGTAGAGAGAGAGAGAAGGAAAAGTAGGAGGAAGAACTTTCACAATAATTTGTGGATTCGGTTTACACGAAGCAAGGCCGACCTCAGGGAAGTTTTCTCAGTTGTTCCGGGACATATATACATTATGTGTTAACGTGAAAGAAATTAAAGCAGGCCTTTATTATATCTACGAGCAATAGTATAAATAGAAGAAAGAAGAGTTGCTGCCAACAAGAACAACAATGCTCTAACGACCTTCCACACAAACTGGAGCAGGGGGGGGGGGTGAAGTTAAATGTGCAGAAATTTCAACAGAAATAACATAATGTACTAACATCAATACAAATAACACCAGGGCTAAAATTAAGAATAGCAAAATGTTACATCTTCTCAATGTTCCTGTATGGTGCAGAAACATGTACATTAGACAAGAAAACAGAACAGAAAATTGAAGCCTTTGAAATGTAGATTTATATAAGAATAGGTAGAATTGGATGGAAAGAAAAGAAAACAAACGAGGAAGTTTTAAAACAACTAAAAATGAAAAGAGAACTACTAAACACAATTAGAGCAAGACAAATGAAATTTTGGGGCATGTTAAAAGAGACAACAACCTAATAAAAGTAATATTGGAAGGGAAAATACAAGGTAAAAGAGGCAGAGGCAGACCAAGACTAACATGGACGAGTAACATCAAAAGATGAACAAGCCAGCCTATGACAATCTGCACCATCAAAGCAAGCGACAGCTTGGAATGGCGCTCCATGGTAGCCAACCTTCGATGTGGAGACGGCACTCAATGATGATGAGAAGTAATTTTTTTTTTTTTTTTTTTTTTTTGTTTTTTTGTTTTTTTTGGTGATGAAATGCTACTGAACCACAATATTTGCCTTTCACTGGTGCTGGCAATGCACGCATTTGTCTGCCCCGGTCTTGGCAACTCACGCTACGCCACTGCAAACGACTCGGCCGGTCATATGTTGAAGCTGACGTCTGAGTTGGCACTGACACTTGTAGAAATTGTTCGTCTGTCTAATGTTGAATCAGTTATTTCATTTGGCATTCTCATTACTAGATCATTTTCATACTTCAATAGTTGAAGATGACATGTATATCAGACACCATTATTATAGGAAGGTTCGTCCTTCTTGGCGTTAAAGTTGTTATGTCAGTAAGCGCTAATGTACAGGCAGCCCCATAGGTGTATCATTAAATAAAAAGGCTTCCTTGGGGGAATTCCTTGCGGATCGTTGCACATGGAGAGCAAACATAAAAATGGGCACAGCAACTTTCGAGACAGTGCTGATGTCAAATTCAGAAGACAAAAGGCGCAAGAGAAAGGAGACAAGGCCGGGTACCGCGAGTACATCTTGCTCGTTCTTTGGATGGATCTGTATGTCCAGGATTGGCAAATTCAGCCACGAGAAAAGATGTTGAGTAAAGCAGCACCCAGTATGAGACACTAATGCTTTACCAAACTACTGACTTATCATGATTGCTTGCTACCAACCGTCTCTCAAGGCGCCAAAGGCCATATACAGGCAGCTTTGTTGCAGTCTTTCTAATGTTGAAGATGAATTATAATTCTAGACATGCACATCTTCGTGTGAAGGTAGCCGCAAAGCTCTGTTAAAACGAACACGCTGCAACAGTTTCGTCTTAACTCTATAATAGTTTTTTTTAAAAGATGGCAGAGAACAAAATAGAAATTTAATTGATGATCAGAATATCTTCTGCTGCAAAAGATCTGTGTAGTTTCCTTTCAAAATATTTACTTGTATGTGTAAATGGAAAGTGTTTATTGTTTTTTTTTAAATCTGTGTTTTCCCAACTCATTCAGAATTACAATACATGTTTCATGTTTTCATTATGTAGGCGTAATTATGTATTCATTTTTTTCTCTTGTTGTGCCCCACACCTACAGGTTTAGAACACTATGACTCACCACAACTTGCTGCTTCTACATATAATACAGTTTTCAACTTCTAGTACACTCTCCTAAGCTTTCGCATTTTTTCCACTGTATCTCTCTGACACTTCTTATCTCTATTTTTCCTGTTGTTACAATACCATTAATTTGTGTCTGAACAAAAGAGATTAAGAATGGTTCATTTTAAGAAATGTATACTTGTATATATCAACGAACATGATATGATTTACTGTATTCTCTTATCACAGCTTTCCCAAACCATAGACATTTAATACAGTTTCTTTCTTGAATTAATATAAGAGTAGTGTTTCAGACAAGAAAACAGAAGCCTTTGAAATGTGGATTTATAGAAGACTAGGTAGAATTGGATGGAAACAAAAGATAACAAACGATGAAGTTTTAAAACAACTGAAAATAAAAAGAGAACTGCTGAACACAATAAAGACAAGACAAATTAAATTTTTGGGGCACATTAAAAGACACAACAGCCTACTAAAAGTAATATTGGAGGGAAAAATACAAGGTAAAAGAGGCAGAGGTAGACCAAGACTAACATGGACGAGTAACATCAAAAGATGGACAAGTCAATCTATGACAGCCTGCACCATCAAAGCAAGAAACAGAGTAGAATGGCGATCCATGGCAGCCAACCTTCGTTGCGGAGAGGGCACACGATGATGATGATGAGTGTTTCAGATTTGATCATCTTTAGGAACTACAACTGGCTTAGAAAATCCTGTCTCTCTAACCACTTGTTATGTGTTACAAAAAAAGTATTATCAATTCAGCATTTGACTTCTTATCGATCATCTATCAATATCTGCTCCTGTCTTGCAGTTCCTCTCTATCTTTTCTTCAATAACTTGTGCATGCCGTCGCGATATGGTCCGATTCTCCGCCTCTCTCCTAATTAAGTTTTCTTCAAATTTCAATTTTTAACAAATCTTAGTTTTAAAGTAGAGAGGAACCAAAGAAGTCTAACAGTCGAAGCCGGTGAATGACTCATAGCTGACTGATTTTCGTCAGGATCACTGAACCAGAACTGATCAAGATTCTACTCCACTTATCGCCGAAGAGCTGGAAAGAGACTAAACCTGGTCAATTAAATACGATTTTAACATGGAAGGAATTCACAAATGCGATACATAAGTCGGATGGCCTGGACCGAAAGGTGAACATCGTGGCTTGTAAATCATTTTACATTTGGACGAATCTAACGTACTATCAAATGAGAATGCTGAAGCTGAGTAATCGTCTACGACGGAAGGAAGGAAGGGAGGAAGGGACGGAGGGAGGGAGGGAGGGAGGGAGGGAGGGAGGAAGGAAGGAAGGAAGGAAGGAAGGAAGGAAGAAGGAAGGAAGGAAGGAAGGAAGGAGGGAGGGAGGGAGGGAGGGAGGGAGGGAGGAAGGTAGGAAGGAAGGAAGGAAGGAAGGAAGGAAGGAAGGAAGGAAGGAAGGAAGGAAGGGAAGGGAAGGAAGGAAGGAAGGAAGGAAGGAAGGAAGGAAGGAAGGAGGGAATGAAGGAGGGAAGGAGGGAGGGAGGGAGGGAGGGAGGGAGGAGGGAGGGGGAGGGAGGGAGGGAGGGAGGGAGGGAGGGAGGGAGGGAGGAAGGAAGGAAGGAAGGAAGGAAGGAAGGAAGGAAGGAAGGAAGGAAGGAAGGAAGGAAGGGAAGGAAGGAGGAAGGAAGGAAGGAAGGAAGGAAGGAAGGAAGGAAGGAAGGAAGGAAGGAAGGAAGGAAGGAAGGAAGGAAGGAAGGAAGGAAGGAAGGAAGGAAGGAAGGAAGGAAGGAAGGAAGGAAGGAAGGAAGGAAGGAAGGGAAGGAAGGAAGGAAGGAAGGAAGGAAGGGAAGGAAGGAAGGAAGGAAGGAAGGAAGGAAGGGAAGGAAGGAAGTGAGCCAAAGATGAATCCTTCCTAATCAGGTTTGCCTGAAGTGGGACAGGTCATAAACCACAGCATTAGGCTATACCACTTGCTATAGAAACGAAATCAACCTTATCATGTAATCATTCTACGTTCCGTACAATTGTACATCTTTTCTTAAATTAAAGTCTATGTTATGTAGGTACTAGGCTGCTGCTATGACTTTGAGGTCCAAGCCTCACATTCAACCATCGTCACCTGAATATTTCAAGGGGCAGTATCCAACCGGCTCAAGCCACGTAACAAATCTGACACTTTCGAATGTAAAGAAATTCTATTTTTAGCTCAAATGTTATTAAAATTTAAGCTATAACTTCTTATAATTAATTTGAATGTACCAGAGAAGAATCATAACATGATATATTTCTAAAATGGTCAAATGGGAAAGACATGTAAAGTACCAACTATGAGCAGCTATGATGAGTTGGTATACCTTGGTAGCAAATATTTTACAAGGACGCACATTGCGCTATTTAAACACTGGAAACATAGAATTAACGCTCATATCCCCCCCCCTCCAGTGATTATCGGTGCTTTTATAGGTGGACAGAACAACGCAAGACAGAGTCTACGCAACGAAAATGTCATACAAAATGGCATGCAATTTTATTCGCTTCCAAAACGCGGAACAAAAAGAAGTATGATTAATTTATTCAGAATCTCGTATTTAACAACAGATAAATATAAGGCATGCCTAGGAACGCGTTTGATAGCATGTCTAATCCTACCTCTTCCTGCAAACGCCTCCAAACAAGCCTGCATAACTTCACTTTGTCCAGCTCTATCGCTATGACCCATATATTTATGGTATTGAGTACTCCAATCCACCTTTCTCTGTCTAATGCCCTATAAATCTTCATTGCTTTTCATAATTTGTTATAATCTTCCTTTCACACCTGCCTCTTTTTGTATCTTCTCATTTATTTTTAAGGGTTGGGGGCTCATATTGGTGCATTTAGCATCCCCCCCCCAAAAAAAAAAAATAAAAAATAAAATTAATAAAAAAAACACATCTCAGCTGACAATTTGACGTTGTATTTCTTTGTTTACTGTCTATGATTCACAACCATAAAGCAGCACTGGTTAATGTATCATTGTAATGCACGCACAATTTTTGCCGAACATGTTTGCTTGTGTTGATCAATTCACAACAAAGCATCGAGCCTTATTGTCTTCACGAGATAGAGTTAGCGGCCACGTCAGAGGCAGAAGAGTTCCCTCAAAGGAACGCGTGTGCTAAAAAAAAATATAGGGAGGATTGCCGTTGCCTTTGCAGCAGATTTCAACCATATTCCGCTCCTGCAGAATATATGGGAATGACTTGAAAGCTAGACACAAGCGACGTCACACGACATAAGGAACACTAATTCTTAGAGGGCAACTCGGGGCTTGGGTTTTTTTTAGCTATTTATAGGGTTTATGTTTAAAGTGTCCACTGTGTGATTTGTCTTAAGGCAGCAGCTTTAATCTCCTATTTAGGTCGACGGGTGTATGCAGTACATGTTACTAGCTCAGTAAATGGCCTACCGGTGTATACATGCTACCAGCACATTAGACGGCCCACATGTGTTATATACAAGCTACCAGCTCAGTAGATAGCCCACATGTGTTATATACAAGCTACCAGCTCAGTAAATGGCCTACCGGTGTATACATGCCACCAGCTCAGTAGACAGCCCACATGTGTTATATACAAGCTACCAGCTCAGTAGACAGCCCACATGTGTTATATACAAGCTACCAGCTCAGTAGACAGCCCACATGTGTTATATACAAGCTACCAGCTCAGTAGACAGCCCACGTGTGTTATATACAAGCTACCAGCTCAGTAGACAGCCCACATGTGTTATATACAAGCTACCAGCTCAGTAGACAGCCCACGGTGTTATATACAAGCTACCAGCTCAGTAGACAGCCCACATGTGTTATATACAAGCTACCAGCTCAGTAGACAGCCCACATGTGTTATATACAAGCTACCAGCTCAGTAGACAGCCCACATGTATTATATACAAGCCACCAGCTCAGTAGACAGCCCACGTATGCTACCAGCTCAGTAGACGGCCCACATGTGTTATATACAAGCTACCAGCTCAGTAGACGGCCCACATGTGTTATATACAAGCTACCAGCTCAGTAGACAGCCCACATGTATTATATACAAGCTACCAGCTCAGTAGACAGCCCACATGTGTTATATACAAGCTACCAGCTCAGTAGACAGCCCACATGCATTATATACAAGCTACCAGCTCAGTAGAAGAGAACACGCAATCATTTTCAGGGTTCAAAAATCTCATAGCCGATGAATACAGGGCCGACTCAATGAACTCAGGACGCCCCATGTGTTTAGGGGCGCTACCGATGATCTTCAAAATTTTTTAGTTTTTTCCGTGTGAAAATGTTTATTATTTTACTTAAAAGGGGCGCCGAAGTCCAACGTGTCCAGGGTACCAGCAACCATAAGGCAGTCACTGGATGTATAACATAAACTAATTAATATATCATATTGGATATATAACATAAACTAATTAATATATCATATTGGATGTATAACATAAACTAATTAATATATCATACTGGATGTATAACATAAACTAATTAATATATCACATTGGATGTATAACATAAACTAATTAATATATCATACTGGATGTATAACATAAACTAATTAATATATCAAACAATACCATAGTGTGGACACCCTAAGGATAAGAACCTCGGATGAATGAGACTGTGGTACCAGTAAAATGACTTCTGGCATGACACGAACAGAAACAGCTCTTCTGGCCATCGTCATTATCATTCTGTAAAAAGCTGTGTAATGATGCCTTTGGTTTACTTGTGCCATCTTTGAAGAGATTTTATATGTGAAGGAAAGGCAGCGAGGAAGGGAACTGGCCACATCAAAGCGTCAAGCTGAGGCTTACTTTTGTAAAGCGTGGTGACTAATGTTGTGCCACCAATGCCAGACCTGGACCCTAGATGCAAGAACAATAAGAAAATAACCCCTACAGAGATGAAATGTGTTAGACGAATGACAGAAAACAGTCTGAGAGATAAGATCAGAAATGAAGAACTGAGAAAAAAAGATAGGAATAGCCCCCGCCATAGAACATATAAGAAAAGAACAGATAAAATGGTTTGGCCACGTGACAAGGCAGAAAGATCTAAATACAACACAAGCCTTCAGCAAACGTTGTGAGAACACCATGCCCAAAAGTCGACCACGAAAAAGATGGATCGATAGAATATTAGAAGCACTAGGAAACATAACAGCAGCAGAGGCGAACAGAAGAGCAAAAGACCGTAAATTATATCTCCCCTCGACGCTGAAAGGCAGATGAGGAAGGAAATAAGAAGAAGAGGTTACTAACAATTCACATAATCAGGGAATCAAGCGTTGTGAATCAGCAATTGTCAAACTTTATTAGTTTAGCGTCATGATGGAAGGATCGTATATCCCGAACGTTCTAAAACATGTAGGACTAGATGAAGATTCCGATTCTGCTCGTTAAACTACAGCCGTGATGCGACTGCTTGAAGTTAAGTCAAAATGAGTAATGCTTAACTTCAAGAGAGTTAAATAGAGAAATAGTTCTAGTTCTTGTGAACTGGAAGCAATCTACTGTAACTGACAGCTTCAGCTAACCAGGCACATCATCATCAAGTACCGTGCCTGCTGGCCTAGACAATCATGTCTCTCCACAACTTTCAATCTCGACAGTTATTTAACATTTACGTTGCTAACCTTCTGCAAAGGCATTTTCTTAAGTTGTCTGGTACCTTTCCTCTTTGCTTCCCTCTATATCTTCGTCCCTAGATTTTTCCATTGTTACAATATATTCTATTCAGTATATTAGGTCACATATATAAATTATGATTGTTTCTTCTTAATATTAGAAATTAGCTGTATTTTTGCTTTAGCCTCTTTCAGAACGTTTTCATTACTCTTCTTAGCTGTCCATGGTATTCTCACCATTCTTCTACCAGGCACATATTCTATCTTTATTTCTCGGCGTTTCCAAGCTGCAGGATTTGCTGAGGAGGAGACCTGAGCACTTATATATGGTTGTCCAATGCCCGATGACAATAATCCTGCGACTAACAATAACAATCCTTTACCACGCCGCAATTACTATGGAACATCATTACCTTATTTTTCTTTGACCATGTTAATATTGATGCTTAAATTAACGCATGTTTGATAATTACAGAATACAACAAACAACAATAATATTAAGACAACCATCTGTGCCGTTCCTGAACAAATTGTGCTAACATATTAAGAGCTTCCAGGTAAAACCTAACACTTAAAAATATGGCAAATGACACTGAGATGTGCGAATAGACGCGTAATATCAAGATAAGTTCTCAATGTTAGTAAATTATGTAACAGCTCTATGTGCTGAACGTATCAGTAGTGTGTACGGGTGCATAATGCATGTAGAAGCCACAGGACATAGCCCAAAATTCGATCGACAATGCGTCGGTTCGCAATTATCTGCTCCTTAATTTAATCCTGTCTATTCCTGTCACAGCTCGACCAGTTCGTGCCCGACACAGACCAATCGGAAGCGTGACCTTCCAGACCCCTGATTACTTCAATTCCACCAATAATTGATGAGCTATATAAGTGTCATCTTCTCTTCACATTCTGGTACCACTTACATTCCACATCAGGCAGATGTAGTGGCAGGTGAGCATGACAATTCTCTACATTCGCACTTCACTCCAGCACCTGTGGTGTTCATCAGAACAGAGGGAAATTACTGGTTATACTGTACATTTAATAACGACAAAATTATCCACAAAATAATGTGCTGACAATCTAAAAAAAATGTGTGCATTGACACCATATTTCCTATATGACATCTTGTGGCGTCACGGAGATACTTTCTTCTTATTATTATTTACGCAGTGTATATTTGTGCGTCAGCTGGTTTGAGTTCTTTTATTTTACATATGAGTAAACACGATTCTTTCACTGAACGAACATAGGTTTGGTTAGAGAAATAATGGAACGAGTTAATGAGTTATTTGCGGGTCATCATCATTGCTCTCAGAACATGTCCTTTGGTGCTCAGATCCCCTCCTCAGCAAGCCCCGCAGTGTCCAGCGACTGACGACTCCAGTTCTGTGTTGTTTGATAAGTCAATGGGACGAATTGCAACTATCGTGTGATCAGGCTGTTTACTTAGAATTTGCCTGAATAAACGCGCTTGGTAGTGCATTCAATTGGACCACAAATCTGCTGAACTTAACTAGCTCTTACTTAGACTCAAGTGTGAAAGAGTTACGCTGTAGGCTTACTTGAGATTTGTCCACATTTATATCACAGAATTTATTATCTGCAAAATTATCATCAGGGTCATAAATTATTATTATTATTAACCCTGATCGGAGGTGCAGGACCAGGGCTAAAACTAAGAATAGCAAAATGTTACAATATTCCTGTATGGCGCAGAAACATGGACATTAGACAAGAAAACAGAACAGAAAATTGAAGCCTTTGAAATGTGAATTTATAGAAGAATAGATAGATTTGGATGGGAAGAAAAGAAAACAAACGATGAAGTTTTAAAACAACTAAAAATGAAAAGAGAACTACTAAACACAATTAGAACAAGATAAATGAAATTGTTGGGGCTTGCTAAAAGACAAAACAGTCTAATAAAAGTAATATTGGAAGGGAAAATACATGGTAAAAGAGGCAGACCAAGACTAACATGGACGAGTAACATCAAAAGATGGACAAGTCAACCTATTGCAATCTGCACCATCAAAGCAAGAGACAGAGTGTGGAATGGCGCTCCATGGTAGCCAACCTTCGATGAGGAGACGGCACTCGATGATGATGATGATCGGAGGTGATCGTGACGATACTGCTCTATAATTAGCAACAACGCTACGTCACTTATGTTTAGCGAGATGTCGGATATTATGACCGGAAAGTGTCGTTTAGGAAGTGATTGCCTGCATCAATTTCTTAAGGCACATGTTTGTCGTGAGACACTCCGCTATTCGGATAATGAGTGATTGCGCTACATTCAATCTCCCTTAATCTTTCTTGCTCTTATCTCTCAGGGGAGTTCAATCTCGGCTACTTTTAGTTGACGTCCCAGCAACTGGCCAAAACCTCGCAAGTTGGTCACCCAGTAACAGACTTGCTTCAACACAGGCTAACTACAGCAAGGATCATCGTGTACCCCACTCAGAGGTAGTCTCTGTTGATAGATAAATTAAGACTTGGTACCTCAGTACTATTAGGGCGTTAGACAGAAGACACGTTTCAACTGCTCCGACCGAATCATCATACTCAAAAGGCCATTCTAGCTCGCCAATTCATGGTATTGGATGTTGAAAACACATCACAACAACACCAACACCTCACAACAACACCAACACCTCATAACAACACCTCACAGCAATACTTCCCAACGACACCCCCCCCCCCAACTACACCCTTCCTCCCAAAAACACCTCTCAACAACACCTTCCAAAAACACCTCATCAAAACACCTCAAAAAACCTCACAGCAACACCTCACAACAACATCTCCTCCCAACAACACCTCACAACTCCCATCGAGCAAGGTGTCATCTCCTCTCATCAAACATTTTGTCTGTGTGTGTATGTATGTGTCAGTGTGTGTGTGTGCGTCTGTGTGTGTGTCAGTGCGTGTGTCTCTATGTGTGTCAGTATGTATGTGTCAGTGTGTCTGTGTGTGTCAGTATGTATGTGTCAGTGTTTGTGCCTCTGTGTGTGTGTCAGTGTGTGTGTCTATGTGTGTGTCAGTGTGTGTGTCAGTGTGTGTCTCTGTGTGTGTGTCAGTATGTTTGTGTCAGTGTGTGTCTGTGTGTGTGTCAGTGTGTGTGTCAGTATGTATGTGACAGTGTTTGTGCCTTTGTGTGTGTCAGTGTGTGTGTCTCTGTGTGTGTCAGTATGTTTGTGTCAGTGTGTGTGTGTCTGTGTGTGTGTCAGTGTGCGTGTATGTATGTGTCAGTGTGTGTGTCTCTGTGTGTGTGAATATCGATGAAAGTGTTGGGGGAAGATTGATAACAATGAACAAAACATTACGAACCCTTGATAACAATGGCAGTCGATGCCGATCACAGGTTGGGTAAGATTTTTATGAAATGGTAGACATCAACCGTAAACAACGTAACCTATGAATGGGAGATATAGTAAGTAAAAAGTAAAGAGCCCCGTCAATCCAACTAACGTATAGGGCATATGGTGTTAGAGGACATTAATCTTACAGACCTTCAGCACATGATTTTCACGGTAATGTTGTCAGTACAACATGTCGCCCGCGCCGATTTACTTCCCCATAAAAAAAAAAATCTGGTACCCATTTAAGGCTGGGTGAACCCGGATACCGTCGGTTGGGATCGAACCCTACCTCTTGTTCTTTGTAGCCCCGTTCACTAACCACTGAGCTGTCGCGGCTCCCAATAGGAGATATACATAATGATAAATTAAATAAGGATGATAATGATGAGAAGGTAAACGAGGATAATGATCAATCAAAACATGAATGTCTGCGGTAACATAAATTATTATTATTTTTTTTTTCTGTTCGCCAGCTTTTACCTCTGACGAAGTCCCTAGAGACTAGTAACTGAATTTTGCGAGTTAGTCCGTTTTTCCCTGGCAGCCGTGTGCACATGTGTCCCTCGCCGCACAGGCAGCTAACTCCGTCTTCGGAGGAGTAAATTACTATAACAAGATAAAAAGCAATGTAGACATAGAGAGTAATGATGATGGCAATTGTCATTATGGTGGTGATAAAAAAAATCAGGTATGATTATGATGATCTTGATGATATCATGAATGACGATAAAGCTAACAGGGAATGATGTCAGAGTAGTCAACGATTATGTTGTTAAAGTAGACTTCGTTCATAAACAGTTGATCACCTTCTTCTTCCTCTTCATCGTTCACCATTTATTTCACGTGTCGATAGTTTACTATATATACGCCTTTCGGCCCGGCACATCCGTATTCGACATGGATAGGTTTTTATTCCTCTTGGGCTGCGGCAACATTTTTGTCTGTCTATTTTAGACTTTTAACTTCCACAGACTATTTGACGTGCGTAAAGTGTACACATAACCTTTTTTTCTGTGACTGTCCAAAGACCGACATCTAGTCTCTGTACAGCCTAGTTTGAAACGGTTGGTTATAAGACAAACACTGGCTACGATAACGACTACTTGATATAAACAAGAGAAAGAGTTCTTAAATGATATGTAGAGCCTGTCTTAACATATGGATGTGTATCATGAACAATAGGACAACAGACGAGAACATCACTGGAGGCTGAGGAAATGTAGTTTAGCACAAGAATGTTAAGAATACCACGGACAGCTAAAAAGAGTAATGAAAACGTTCTGAAAGAGGCCAAAGCAAAAAGAGAGTTAATTTCCAATATTTGGAAGAAACAATCATAATTTTTTGGCCATGTAATGAGAAGGAAACAGCTGCAATATATTGTAACAACTAGAAAAATTGAGAGACGAAGAGATAGAGAGAAGCAAAGAGAAAAGATGCCAGACATCTTAAGAGAATGGCTTGGCAGAAGGTCAACAACAGAAATGGGAAATAACTGTCGAAATCGTAAGTTGTGGAGAGACATGACAACCTACGCCAGCAGGCCCGGTACTTGATGATAATGATGAATTTGGACACAACAGTGGTAAGTAGTTGATGCAACATCAATCCCTCTCTCAAATAAATAATCACTCAATTTAACTTTCGTAACGCCTTCCTTGTTTACTATAGTTCGTTCACAAATTCGTGCCCACAGAGTTGATCAATTATCTCGAAAACTGTTTGATGAATCTCAGAGATTCTTTTTTGTGAAATCTTATCTTTTCACCGACCTTCAGTCTGATTTTTTGCCCTACTGTCATGCATTTAGGAAAGATTTTTGCTTATTTATAAATCACTGATAAGATTTTCTTGCATGTCCTAAATTTTAGGATTTTACAATACCCATACCTGTTGTAATCAACTCACCATTAAAAAGGCAAATTTCACGTGCACACCACACAATCTTAGCACCGTTTCGCACTCTTAACTGGTAAGCCCAACGCCACTCCGATATTTTTTTTTTGGTAATTTCATTTCCGGTTTCTTGTTAAATTGGTCCATAGGCGTATTTTGACAAAATATTAACTAATGATGAATATTCCTGTATGTGTGATAATTTGTAAGCTGTTGTGAAGTGAGTATTTGATTTTTAAAACCATGAAGAAGTGTAAATTCATCACTATGCAAAAGGTAACTGTGTAAATGTACATGAACTTTCGCAAGGAATCTAAAAGGGGTCGGTTATATTACTATTCAATGTAATACGGATACGCCTTTGGCTTGCATTGTTACAAAATTAACATACTTCACAGTAAAATCTCATGTTTAGAGCGGTTTGATATTTTCCTAAAATTATATAACAAAAATCGATTTGTGCAAAATTCAGACTACCTTTGTACTTAAATGTTGTAAAATCTGAAGGTCGGTAAAAAAAAAATAAGATTTCATGAAAAAGAATCTCTGAGATTCATCAAACAGTTTTCGAGATAATTGATCAACTCTGTGGGCACGAATTTGTGAACGAACTATAGCATACATTCATGTCCTTAACACCAATGTCTGTCTATTTCTCTAACTGTACACATACGCATATTGTATATAATACAAATAAGTTCTATTTAACATATAATCACGTTGTATTTATTATTCGCTGAATGTTTGTTTCTGGCTGGTGAAATCAATAAGTATGACATTCCTGGCCGTTTCTACCTGTTTGACGCTCACGAATATCGATGGGAATATAGCAAACATTGTTCCTTTTTTCTTGTTACAATGTTTACTATTTCCAAATGGTGGTAGAGACTTATAGGTGTCCTCTAGACTTCTATAGCGCGTTTTGGGGCGTGGTTATCACTAGTGTGTTCTTGGCCGCGTCTGGGGGCGTGGTTATCATTGGTGTGTTCTAGATATTTCTTGAGACTTGGTTGCTACTGATGTGTTCTAGGTCACATCTTGAGACTTGGTTGTCATTGATGTGTTCTAGATCACATCATGATACTGGATGCCATTGACGTGTTCTAGGTTACATAATTCGTTGTTGTCATTGATGTATTCTAGATCACATCTTGATACTTGGTTCTTACTGATGTGTTCCAGATCACATCTTGATACTTGGTTGTCACTGGTGTGTTCTAGGTCACAGTTTCATTCTTTGTTGTCACTGATGTGTTCTAGATCACATTTTCATTCTTTATTCTCATTGATGTGTTCTAGGTCACATCTTGATACTTGGTTGTCATTTATATATTCTACACGTAGTTGTTATTTACATGTTCTAGAACATGTCTTGAGATTTGGTGCACTAGGACCCGGTCTTGAAACATTGTTTTCATTAGTGTGTTCTAGAACATGTCTTGATGCTTGATTGTCATTGGAGTGTTCGAACGTATTACATTTGTTACCTGACATCGACTCTCTGCTGTTACATCATCATCACTTTCCAACTGTTCTGAAGTTGTAATCTACCCAGAACACATTACCCGCAGTCGAGAACATAAAAAATTACTACGACAATAAACACTGCTTCAATACTCTCGGCTCATTTATTTTGATTCATTGATATTCGCGTTTCTAATCATCACTTCTTTATCTGTTCACATTTGTTACTACAATTACTGAACTATCGCCTCATGCTTTATCAGTAACCGAATATTTCTATTTAACTGGAGTGATTCACTCACCTCCTCATCATCATCGTGTGCCTCCTCCGCAACGAAGGTTGGCTACCATGGATCGCCATTCTACTCTGTTTCTTGCTTTGATGGTGCAGGCTGTCATAGATTGAACTTGTCCATCTTTTGATGTTACTCGTCCATGTTAGTCTTGGTCTGCCTCTGCCTCTTTTGCCTTGTATTTTTCCTTCCAATATTACTTTTAGTAGGCTGTTGTGTCTTTTACCACATGTCCAAAAAATTTCATTTGTCTTGTCTTAATTGTATTTAGTAGTTCTCTTTTATTTTCAGTTGTTTTAAAACTTTATCGTTTGTTATCTTTTGTTTCCATCCAATTCTACCTATTCTTCTATAAATCCACATTTCAAAGGCTTCAATTTTCTGTTCTGTTTTCTTGTCTAATGTCCATGTTTCTGCACCATACAGGAATATTGAGAAGATGTAACATTTTGCCATTCTTAGTTTCAGCCCTGCTGATATTTGTTCACACGCACCTCCTAACAGCCACCATACAGACAGCGACTTCTCCAAACAAGTGACTCAATTAATTGTACAAAAATGTAAACATAAAGTTGTATGTGACAGCTTTACTAAATGAGGACAACACAAAATAATTAATTGTTTTAGCCACAGACCTTCACTTGGAACAGTCTGGGCTCACAAACCTTCAACAGAGTGAAGCAAATTGCAAATCTTTACTTCTGTTGTGTGTTCGGTGCAGCCGCCATTTTGAAAACTAATAAATGAGTCTGCGTTAGGTTGCCGAAACTTTTTGGAGTGACACTAAAGTTTCTCCTGTAACAAGTAGGCTTGGGCTATAGTAAAGTAAAGAGTCCCGTCACGCCAAGTGACGTATAGGGAATATGATGTTAGTGACCATCCGGTACCCATTTAAGGCTGGGTGAACCCGGAAGCCGTCGGTTGGGATCGAACCCCACCCCTTGTCCTTTGTAGTCCAGTTCACTAACCACTGAGCTATCGCGGCTCCGAGGCTAGGGCTATGGGATGTTATATTTCACAGCATATGTAGGTGAGGCGAAGGGAGTGTTCTTCCACAATATTATCACCTTCGCAAGTAGAAGAATATGTTATCATTTTACAACAGGACCTACTGAACAAACCTGTGAAGCCAACATACTTCAACGACGTTAGTCCTACGCTGAAATCAATTCACAAACGCTTAGATTGGTCGCCACCAGAAGAGATAACCCAAAAACCAGATTTAGTTTAATAGGGAGGGGGGTATATAACAATAGCAATGACAGTAAATCAAAGATAAGCGTTTTCATCCCACCCATAAATACAAGACACAATCAGAAGTGACTTTCACTAGTTGAAGGTGTGTGCATTGTTTGCCTGGCGGACTTCATCCTTCGGTGTTTATGTGGCGTCTAATCTCTTATGCAATCAGTATTGTCCTGAAAAGCTCACTATTTATGGCAAAACTTTGAGCACTTTCAGAGCCTAAACATCACACATAATATATGTAACATAACGGCTATTGGCATTCTTCAATAGTTCAGTCAAATGTACTCCCTATGTGTTATTAAAAACGCTGATCTCGATCTCTCTCTTTCTCTCTCTCTCTCTCTCTCTCTCTCTCTCTCTCTCTCTCTCTGTGTCTGTCTGCGTGTGTACATTTGTTTTATATTTCTGCCGTGGTATTTCTGTATTATCCATTCGCCATTCCCGTTGTATTCCTTTCACTTGGAATGTCAGTGAAGGGAACGAACGTTTCGGTGGCACAGCCAGCGAGCTACCCACTACCTTATTCCAAATATAAGTGTCCGAGGTCCATGTAAAGTTTACCCATACGAATTGTTTGTCCACATTATTATTCTTCACTGATTGCTAAAAAATAAACTCATGAAAATATTTGTCTCCATTATTTTCTTATTATTTTCAAGCTCTTTTTTTCTTCTTTCTCTGCTTCTAGTAATTTACTTTTATCTGTTCGGACAACGAGTAGCATTGCATTGAGTTTTATATGATTTTTCCTAACCTTTCTACAAGCTAAACTATCATGTATTGTTTGTCATGTAAAGTAAAGAGGCCAGTTGGTGTATATTGTGACAACCTGAATAATTGTTGGAAGAAAAGATAGGGTGAACAGAGAGAAAAGATACAAGACAGATGAAGAGACTGGTTTGGTAACAAGTCAACAAGCAACTGACAAACTTCTGTTTAGATAGAAATTTGTGAAGATACAAGATCGCCTACGCCCGGAGATGTTTCGCGATAATCTTTCTATAAGCCAACAGTTTCTTCGTGATAATGTTTCTATAAGCCAACAGTTTCTTCGTGATAATGTTTCTATAAGCCAACAGTTTCTTCGTGATAGTGTTTCTATAAGCCAACAGTTTCTTCGTGATAATGTTTCTATAAGCCAATAGTTTCTTCGTGATAATGTTTGTGTAAGCCAGCAGTTACTTCATTATAATGTTTCTATAAGCCAACAGTTTCTTCGTGATAATGTTTGTGTAAGCCAGCATTTACTTCATGATAATGATTCTATAAGCCAGCAGTTACTTCATGATAATGATTCTATAAGTCAACAGTTACTTCATGATAATGATTCTACAAGTCAGCAGTTACTTCATGATAATGATTCTATAAGCAAACTGTTACTTCATGATAATGATTCTATAAGTCAACAGTTACTTCATGATAATGATTCTATAAGTCAGCAGTTACTTCATGATAATGATTATATAAGCAAACTGTTACTTCATGATAATGATTCTATAAGTCAGCAGTTACTTCATGATAATGATTCTATAAGCTAACAGTTACTTCATGATAATGATTCTATTAGCAAACCGTCGCTTGTTATTCTATATTTTCTGTTCTATAAAAATAACCTTCAACCAGAGGTTGTTTCATATTTTTCCCTTTCTGAAGTTGCTAACCTCCACGACTGTCTTGCTCCTCCTGCGTGGAATGTTTCATGGGCGAGTTGTGCGAAATATATGGCTTGAACTAATATGCTTCTTTGTTTAAAGCACAAATATTGAGTGAATCAGAATGTTCTCTGTTGGTGCTGGTAATTCTAATGCGACAAATTCTCGAGTCCGTCTTTGATCGTATAAGAAGAAGAGTAAGGGCCCCGTCAAGCTACGTGGTGGGCATAAGGAATATGGGGTCAGTGTACATATTTTTAATAAGCTTGATTACTTGTGTTCGCCTGGGGACTAAAGGAATACACCTCCTCATCATCCACCCTTAAGAGGACGTTAAGTGGGCCTCTCTGCGCTGTATTTTTGTTTACAGTAAACCTGTGATATTTGTCCCTTTCGGCCCAACACATCCGATTTCAGCATGTAATTTTTTTTAGCGCTGGGTTGTCTTCCCTCCTCGATCCATACTCGCTTGGCCAGAGTAGACAGGTGAGTCTGTCGTGTCTCCAGTAACAGACTAACCTGTCTAGTCCAGACTTGTTCACCGATCTGGTTCACCGATCCTATCGCAAGCCATCAGTTGTGGGTCGCTGACAACTTCCAGCTCTGCTGCTGGGAGGCGACTCTGCATCCTTTTAAATAAGCATTTGGCGCATTAACTTTTTTGGATAATGTGGTCGGTTCTGCGTCAGTGCTGTTTCATGTCCAAGAAAAATCAAGAATCAAATTTAAAGCTGAGTGAACCTGGACGCCGTTGGTCAGGATCAAACCCGACCTCTTGTCCTTAGTAGTCCCATTTACTAACCACTGAGCTACTGCGGCTCTCCTCTTTAGTAGCAGCAGACGATGAAACATTTCGTTGGTTCATCGTCGTTTACTGTCGACTGTGAACTCTTCGCTAACATCTTCTAGTATTTATTACAATATAATACATTTGTAATTTTAAAATATTATTGTTATTGTTATTGGTTATGGAAGGCCTCGGTCTCACAGCAAACGAATTAAAATCCATAATTGCTCAACCGCCCGTGCCAGTGGAATCATCCGAATTACTAACTCATCTCCCAATCAAAGAAAGGTAACTGTAGTCCCCATCGTAGCAGTCTCAGCACACGCATAAAGTCATAAGGCGAAACCGCGCAGAAAGTGAACACAGCCAACTGTTCCCCGTCATACGATATCATCATTCATCGTAAACAAGCGGGATATCGAAGCAGGATCAAAACGGATGAGACACACAGCTCACGGTGTGCACAGAGCACTTAACTCAGTAACTCCTGCAACAAGCCGGACTTGGAATATGAGGAAACTGCAAGAAGGAACACTTTTCAGACATAGCCTTCAATGGTTCCTGCCGCCTATCCACCATATACCATGGGAGTTCACGTCCTCCCGAAAATGATGATCGTCGTAGCACTTTATGATGTTAGGCCATCATTGATGACTCCAATTCCAAACATATAGACACACAGTGGTGGTAAGTTATCATTTCCAATCCAACAGAAGCCACATGACCTGTAGTTAGTAAAAACACAATTGATGATGTTCTCCGCTCCCTTCTTGTAGCTGCCGCCACACGATTCTGATGTCTCATTAACTTGGACATCATTCAAGAACAATGTCAGATGAACATTCCATAGATATATGGCTTTGCTGATGAAGTGCTTGGTGCAACAGTTGTATCAATCATAGTGGAGGCTCCTGGTATGTGGTCATTAATATCACAGACGGCACATGATGTTGTTATATTCAGAATTTTAAAATGTAAACATTGCAACCTGTAACAATTAGACTGACGCTGCATTGAACTATAGCAATGAAATGCTAATTATACATGTCTCGTTTGGGTTGTGTTAACCTTATTTATATGAGGACGCCACCATTTAGACTTTGGGCTTCGGGCTACACAAAGACGGCGTCGTGGAAATCCCCAAAACCCATATTAGATTTCTGCTACACATTACACTCAACCTATTTTCTTTACTCAAAAAACGTTAGTTATGTTTTTAAAAACCCATTTGGGGTTTTAAATATAATACATCTTTTGAGGCATAGAACAATGAACTTGTGCTTTTGAAAATCTCAACTATGTCACAGCCTTTAGTCAATTATATTTTAGTTGCAGTGCTCATTTGAACATTCAAAAAATATAACTTGCATATTATTTTCAAAACAGTCAAATTAATTAAAGGAGTTACATTTTACATTTACAATAAGGGAACGAGGTGGACACCAGCGTTACCGTACCACCGAAAATATGTACATAACCCTAAGTTTTGTTATGTGCACAACCCTAAGTTTTGTTATGTGCATAACCCTAAGTTTTGTTATGTGCATAACCCTAAGTTTTGTTATGTGCATAACCCTAAGTTTTGTTATGTGCATCATCACTGCACACTGGGCGAATCCATAGGTGCTACGATCGCCCCCCTTAGAAATATCGAGAATCTGGGAGAAGAAATCTGACATGGAGAGATGGAAATAACACTGTGAAGAACTTTTGAACAGACCTGGCCCAAATAACCCTCCACATATACTAACCAGCAGAAGAAGAGTTATACGTTAACTGTGGAAAACCAAACAAGGAAGAAATAATGAAAGCCATTAACCTTTTTAAAAAAAATGTAAAGCCACAGGACCAGATGAAATTCCTTCGGAAGCCATCAAAGCAGATATTAACACCTCTACCAAGATGTTACATAATCTATTAGATACAATTTGGGAGAGGGAAGAAATACCTAAAGGCTGGAGAGAAGGTTATATGATCAAACTACCAAAGAAAGGAAGTTTACAGGAGTACACAAATTATAGGGCAATTATGCTACTATCAGTGCCAGGAAAAATATTAAGCAGAATCATTCTGGAGAGACTAAAAGAGGCCATAGAGAAGCATTTAAGAGATGAACAAGCAGGTTTTAGGAAGAACAGATCATGAGCTGATCAAATAACTACCCTACGTATAATAGTTGAACAAAGTTTAGAACTACAGTCCCCACTTTATACTGGATTCATAGATTACGAAAAGACATTTGATAGTTTAGACAGAGGAGTTGCTGAGTCATTACAGTATCCTAACAAAGTTTATTAAACTGATAAGAACAATGTATGAAGGAATGGATGGTAGTGGGCAGCTTACAGAAGCATTTGAAATAAAAACAGGAGTAGAGCAGTGATGCCTTTTATCTCCATTTCTCTTTCTACTGGCCATAGATTGGATTATGAAAATAACTCAAAACAACAGAAATGGAATCCAGTGGTCACTGACCAAGCAACTTGATGATTTAGACTTTGCTGATGACATAGCTCTCCTATCACACAGCCAACGACAGATGCAAGATAAAATGAGCATACTTGATGAGAGATCACAACAAATAAGACTGAAAATAAATAGAGAGAAGATCAAAATTATGAGAATTAATGCAGTTGGCAATAACCAAATAAAAATAGAAGAAATACCTCTACTAGACATACAATCGTACATATATCTGGTTAGTATTATAGACAAAGAGAGAGACAGAAAATGATACCAAAATAAGGTTATCAAAAGCAAGAAGAGCATTCGTTGCACTGGGAAACAT